>VMDR010004370.1:0-60832 GCA_007922815.1 Macrotus californicus | reverse complement strand
AGAGAGAGAGAAATGGGAAGACTATGCTATGGACTGAATATTTGGGTCCCCCAAAATTTATATGTTGCAACATAACCCTCAATGTGATGGTGTCAGAGATGGGGCCATTGAGAGGTGATGAGGTCATGAGGCTGGAGTCCTCAGGAATGGGATTAGGGCCCTTATAAAAGAGGCTCAAAAGAGGTCCCTCTCCCCTAATTCCTCTCTGCTCTTCATGCAGCACCTGCAAGACAGTCAGCCATCTACTCCATAGGCAAATATATCAGAAGATTTCTCTTAATAAATCCTGTAGTTAGTTCCAAGAGAACATATTTAGTTGTTTTTTAGGAATTCCCTTGTTACTGTGGGTTCTGCACCTTATCACCCCTAAAAAGACACCCAATAGTAAATAGCTGCACTAATATAACACAAATTCCCAATCAGATGTTTATCTTGCTTTTAAACATGAGCAAACAAACTAAAGTCACAGATATTTGAAGAAACACCCCAGAATGTTAAAGAGAAGGAAAATAAACAGTAAAAAACATGGCCCCTGGGAAAAATGATTTGGGAGAGAGAAAACTTTACCAAAAATACCCTACAAACTCAAGTAAATACTTTAGGGAAAGTCAAGAAGACAATGCATCCATAAATTGATATAAAAACAAAAATCAGGCTGTCAGCTTCTAGAGGTATGCTACACTGAATATGTGGAAAAGCTTTCCTTCCGCGAAACCCTAGATGGTGTATAAACTACAAAACATTTACTGACGCATTGCTGAGCTCAGTAAAAAGTGGAGGAAATCCCTAAAAGGGAGTTAAACCAGAATAAGTGAATAGATTCAGAAACCAGAATGTTAAGTGAGTAGAACTTCCCCAGATGGCAAATGCCGTAAAACAGACCCTGCAATCCAGGGTTAGTGCTAATAAGAGGAATGGAAAACTGCATCTTCAACTTGTGCAGAGTTGGAGCTGAATCTGAAAACTCCACATAAAGCTGGTACACGGAAGGTGGTGCAGACTCAATGATAGTAGATAAAAATTTTCCTAGTGCAAAGTGAGCCAATAAGGAAACTTGTCTCTACCATACTTCTGGATAGAAAATAATAGTAATGATGATAATAATAATAATAGTATCTACTGAGAAATTTAACTATAGACCAGCTCTCAAATGAGTTTGAGACTCAAATTTCTACTATGTGTTTAGTCATAGAAACAGCATGCCAAGAAATTAAACAAGTGGTCCCAGTTTAATAATACCCCTGACACTTGTCAGAAACACTATTTTTTCCTTGAAGAATGCATTATGAACCCAAGCTCCTTGATATATCAATTCATTTCAGTCAAATATGAGCTTACAATAAAAAAATACCATAAATGTAAGGAAGTATGCCACAATGGCTAAGAATTGGCAGAACCAACCACCCACAAAGTCTTAGACTCTGAAGAATCTCAGATACTGAAATGATCAGACAGACTTTAAAATAATTATGCATAATTTTTTAAGTTGGCATGAACAAGATTTGAACAAGAAGTACAATATGTAAAAATAATCAATGACTCATAAATAATTCACCTTAGCTACTAAAAATGAAAAATAGACTCTTCAGGATTTACAACCCACTGAATACCTTAACAATCAAATTTGCATAAAGATGAAACAATTGGATATCCACCTGAAAAAGAAAGGAATCTAGATATAGATATACTCTTCACAAAAGTTAACTCAATATGGATCATAGGCCTATACATAAAACACAAAAATATAAAATTCCTTAAAGATAAAAAAATCTAGATGACCTTGAGTTTGGTGATGACTTTAGATACACCACAAAAGACATGATCCATGTAAGAAATAGTTGATAAGCTAGACTTCATTAGAATTAAAAACTTATGTTCTTTTCCCAGAGATCCCTGTCAAGACACACACAGCCCAGAGAGTGAGAAGAAAGCCACAGACTGGGAGACATATGCAAAACACATATCTGAGAGAGGACTATTATCTAAAATATTAAAAGAACTCTTAAAACTCAACAATAAGAAAACCTGTTTTTAAAATGTCTGAAAGATACGAACAAATACCTGACCATAAAAGATGTATAGGTAGAAAATAAGCCTACACTGTGTGGGTTTGTAGCCTAGGAGCGATAGGCTATACCATAGAGCCTGGGAGTGTGTGGAGTAGGCTACACCACCCAGGTCTGTGTAAGTGCACTGTGTGATGGTTGTACAAAGACAGAATCACCTAACGATGCAGTTCTCAGGAAGGGCCCCACTTGTTAAGGAGCACATGACTGTATAAGTTACTACTTTCACCATTTCCATGAAAGTAAAAGGACCTTAAACACATTAACTCCTGAACATTCTATTTTTGACATGTATTTTAATTCTATGTTAGACATAGATACTGTGTTGTATGTCTCTTACATACTCTTTTCTGTTTCCCTATCCAATTTCTTCTTCTTTGTATTTCAGTCTGGATATTTTCTGTTGACCTGCCTTCTGATTTTACTAGTTTGTCTTCTTCTGTGTCTAATATTCTGTCAAAACTATCTATTTGTTCCTCCATTTCAATTACATATTTTCATGCTGGGATTTTCATTTGACTTTTTTTAATAGATTAAGTTCTCTGGAGAATTACTCTATTTTGCCATTTTCTTTTTTGACTTATTAACAGTTATTCTAAAGTCACAACTGGTTTCTCTAATACTTCCATCATTTGTGGGTCTATTATCTGATGTTTTCTCTTAGGTTTTAGTCATTTGCTCCTATATTCTGTTGTGCCTGTTAATATTTTATTGCCTACCAGACTTTATGTATGAAAACAGTATAGAGATAATTTGAATCTCTGATTGGTGTTATCTTTCTCCAGAGATTTTTTATTTTAGACACGCGATAAAATAAGAGCAGACAACCTTGGTCCATGAATGGGACTGAGCTTCTTTGAAGTTTGATTGTACTCTTGTCTGTTTGCTGGCCTATTTCTGGTCCACTTTTACCAAAGTATACCTTTCTAAGGATTCCTAAATGGAATTTTGAAATTATTAATAGCACTCTTCCTTACCCCACCCTGAACTCTAAGTTGTGTTTCCCCAAGACCACAACACAAAAATTGCACAAAATCTGACAAAATTGCACCTCAGCTTCCCAAACACTGAGCTACCACTTTTTGTTCTACTTTGCTCTCACTCCCAAATCCACTACAAATCAGAAAATTCCTCAAAGGAAGTAATATCTCACTTCATGGGCTTTTCTACTCTGTGAAATATCTTTCTCCTAAAGTCCTGCCAGCCTTAGAAACCCTCTAAGGTCTTCAAATTGATGCTCTTGGTATTATGTTCAACATTTCTAGTTGTTATTGATAAGAAAACTTGTTCATAAAACTGATTCCACCATTAGTGTGAGCCATTTAAAAATGTTTTTCATAAAGCTCAAATACATCATAAATTCATTCTGATATTTCCAATTCAAATTCAGACAGTATTTTATAGCCTCATTGATTTATATCTGCATCTCCTTTCTCCTATGACAAAAATCAAAATTCTTAATGACACTAAGATAATTATATATTTGATTTATTCTATAATATATATATTATAGATAACAGTTGAATAATAAAACACTAATAATATCAATAAAAAATAGCTGCTGAAATAGTTTAAGGATTTTAAAAAAGAGATTTATTCTTACCTAATTGTATTTTATAGTTATGTAAACTACTCTCAAGATTCTAAAGTCAAATCCCTGAAGCAAGGTACATTCCAAAAATTCTACTTTCTATTTTTATCCCACCTTATTTTGTCCTTTCCCTATTTTTAATAATTTGTCTTTCCATTATTTTATCAAACAATGAAATCATTTATTTTTATAAGCCCCTCTTTCTTAAAGAACATAATATATCTACATTTTCACCTTAATTTGTTTTAATTACCAATATATTTTAAAGATTATTCCATCGAGAGTCTACATTCATTTTGACAGCTGCATAGTACTGCTTTGCTAATTTTTTCAATTGGTTGTTTCCAATTTTATTTATTTATTTTGTTATTTATTATTACTATTTAAGTATTTGTTATTTATTTTTCTTCCTTTTACTTATTTTGTCCTAATTTTCTTTTCTTTATTTAGTTTCTTAAAGAATAATTTTGGGACATTGATTTATTTTTTCAAAGAGGAGTTTTTATTTTTTTGATGCTACAATAATCTTTATTATATTTTGCCATTACCTTTTAGTCCCCTTATACTCCCTCCCCCCAGCAATCACCACACTGTTGTCCATGTCCATGAGTCCTTTTTCCTTTTTGCTCAATCGCTTCACCCCCTACCCACCTCCCCCCAACTAGCTGTCATCCTGTTCTTCATCCTCTATTTTCCTTGTTAGCTCAGTTTGTTCATTAGATTCCACATATGAATGAAATCACATGGTCTTTCTCTGACTGGCTTATTTCACTTAGCATCATGTTCTCCAGATTCATCCATACTATTGCAAAGGGTAAAATTTTCTTCTTTTTTACAGCCAAGTAGAATTCCATTGTGTAAATGTCCCATTGTTGTTTTATCTACTCCTCTGTTGATGGACACTTGGGCTGCTTCCTATCTCGGTGATTGTAAATAATGCTGCAATGAACATAGGGGTGCTTACATTCTTTCAAATTAGCGTTTTGAGTTCCTTCAGATATATTTTCAGAAGTGGGATTGCTGGGTCAAAAGGCAGACCCATTTTTAATTTTTTGAGGTATCTCCAAACTGCTTTCCACAGTGGCTTCCCCAGTCTGCAAAAGGTACTGGAAACCTTAGGCAGATTTGAATGCTAGAGTGGATTCACTATGTAAAAACTTTATTGATCCCCTGACTATGTCCTCTGGAAAGTTCCAGAGTATACTTTCTTTAACAAAGCTGTGAGAACTACATTTATGAAAGGAGCCCCATCATTTCTGGTGCTGCTCTAAGTGAGAAATGATGGTGAGAAATGCTACTGTTGAACTGGGATCCTTGAATTCAACAGAGATGAGTTTCTGGGTAACAGAGGCCAAGTGGTGGCACTTAGTCATCAAAGTCTACGTGAGCATGGTTACTACAAAGCAACAGAGTCCAAGCAGTGATCAAAATAGTTTGAGCCACAGAGAGCGGTGCTGGCTTGCTGATTATGATGTCCCTAGAATTGAAATAGACAAGCAAACAATTAAAGCTTTACTTGATTGGCATAAATGGAAATGCCCTAAGTCTGGTGAATCAGAAATCTGATTGAATTCCCACAATATTCACAGACCCAAAGCTCCTTGAAAGAGGGAGAGGCTGGATCACCTCAAGGAAGTACTCTATCATACCAACAATTTGTACTGTGTATCTTCACTTTCAGTCTTCTCCAAAGGACCTGAGACCATTTACCAGACTGTGTATTGAGGGAGGGGATTACTGGATAATGGCTCTGAATTGACAGTAATTCCTGGAGGCTCAAAATGCCAGTCTGAGAGACACCAGTCAAAGTAGGGCTTATGGAGGTCAGATGATCAGTGAAGTTTGGGCTCAGGTTCATAGCATTGTGGATACAGAGTGATCCACAGTGATCCGCCTGCATATCACAACCAATACACAAATGTGTGTGTGTTAGCTAGTTTGTGTTGTCAGCTGGTGAATGCATTCACACTTAAAGTGCATTTTTAAAAATAAGAGTATAAACTAAAGCATAGAATACATGGTTGTGATATAATAGGTAACATATAGTTTAGTCAAACATTTGTGATTCCAAATATCTAATGATAAATTTTGTGTAAGAAAAATCCTTTGGATGTGATGACCTGCATTTTTCATCTCCCCACTAGACCTCATGGTGATGGGAAGTATGTTGATTGATAGGACCTCTCTTTCAGGGAGCAAAGAAAAAGCACTAGAAATCACAGTTTCAAAGCTTCACCCATATTTCACTGTCACAAAGACACTAAAATATGCCAAGGATAGGAAATGAGATTCTAACTCTTCAATGAAATATAATGTGAGAGATGAAACTTGCCCCTTCCTCTCCAATAAGTCTGCAGAGCTACTATGCCTAACAGTAACAGTGATTTTCCATGGTAATCTCCAAATCTGATGCTTATTTTAAGGCACTATTTGAAAAATATACTTTGCATCTTCAATTTTTTCCCTCTATAATAATTAGGATGCCCTTACCTCCTGGTTTCCCCATGATGGCCTTCCGATATGCCTATGTCCTGGCATCTCACGCAAGTGGAGCACCAACACTCTATCAAAAGTATCACTGTCTGGGAGATAAATTAAACAATCTCCCTGTGTAACTCAGGGGAGTCTTTATCCATGTGAAGTTTCATGATCCTTTTTGAAAAGGGGAAAATAAATGTGGGAGTCTTTGCTGTGAGACTGACAAAAGATCAAATATCTTTTCAGTCAAATAAGATAAGGTTAAAGACCTACTCTTATCCTCATGTTCCTGAGCCCATAAAATGTGACACAGGATGAGATTCTCACCCTAATTGTCCATGAGGCTGATTTCTTATTGCAGGAGCTGGACTTCAACCTCATGGTAAATTAGAAAAAAAAAAAGGCTAAAGTCTGTGTTTGCTCTCACTTTTAAACCAATTTGGCAATAAATTCATCCTTTGCTTGGCCTTTTGGTAAGTTATCTCCAAGTCAGAAGAGAGGGCTCTTAAGTGCTGCAGAGGTGCTAGAGGTCCACGTACAAAGGTCTCCTTTTCACTAATCTGTTGTAGGTAGATCTTAAAGTGACATTGCAGAGCACCCATCACTGCCCATGTCACAAATTCTCATATATCAACCTCTGGAGCAGAAGCAGTGAGGTCAGATGCTGCTGGTGGAAAGGCAGCCTCCAAGTTCAGTCTAGAACACTTGTCTGTACAAATAATCCATGACATGAGATGGGGACCTTCAAACTGAGAGTAGTGGAAGGGTGGTCATATCCAACTTGGCTTTGTTTTCCTTCTAAAACAATGTGTCCTTCTCCTCTTCCACTTTCCCAATTATGCCTATGAAATCTCTTCCCATCCTTCAAGGCTCAGGTAGAATGTCACCCATCCAGGAAACTTTCTCCCATTTTTCCATTTATGCTCCTGTAATATTTTAGGCCTTCCTCCTAGCTCTTACCATCTCTTCTGAAAATAATACTTAGCTCCATGCACAACTGCTTCTCATGACCAATAAGTACAAGCACCTTGAAAACAGGAGCATGTTCTGTTGAATCATCTCAGCTACTAGAACACTGTCTCCTGTAACAGTAACTATTGCATTTGATTGAATGATGTTCACTATCTGATGCTCTCTCTTTTAATAATTTGTCTTTTATTGTAAGTGGAACCAGTGTGCCCCCAACTATGGAGTAGATGTCAGCCTGCTGTTGAACTGTTTGGAAAGAATCTCTCAGGTATCTAGTTGAGTGTTCAAGCTAAAAGGCATGTCTTAATGTGTAGAGCATCTTAATGTATAGATTTTCTTTACAGTGTCTTACAGTCTTCCAAATATGATCCATAAGACATCAGGAGAAACAGAGTTATTAGAAGGTAACATCCAGTGCATTTGAACACTGTTATTAACACAATTATGTAAACTTAATTTAGAGAGCACCTGATAGCATTACAAGTAAAATGATCAGGCGGTGCTGCACTCACCACCTGGAGCAACCTATTTTCTGCTTTTTCCCACTACTGGAATATTATACCATGATAAACAGCAGAATGTACCATCTTTAACTTTGTAATGGGATGACCATTAACACTCACATAACTATGATCAAGATGAAGAATACTTTCAATATTTTGTAAAAGGCTCCCTTGTGTTCTTCTAGTCAATAACCACCCCTCCCCTGGAAAGAAAATCCCTCTCCTGACTCTTATTACCATAAATTAGTCTTGCCTCTACTTTATATGAATGAATTAACAGTATGTACTCTTTTTTTTGCTTGGCCTCTTTCATTCAATGTTATATCTGTGAGGTTCATTCATTTTGCATGTAGCTGTAGTTAATTCATATGTATATGTAAGTAGATACTACCAAACAGTTTTTCAAAGTAATCTTTACCTCTTTACACTCCTTCTGGCAGTGAATGAGAGTTTCATTGTTAGCCATCCTAATGGGTGATACAATTATCTTGTTATGGTTTTAGTTTATATTTCCCCCATACTTAATAAAGTTGATCTATTTGCATTGCAAATTGGCTATCTGGATACTAAGTTTTGTGAATGCCTGTTCATGAAACAGGATTAATGTTGAGGGGTAGAGACTAGATTAGGGAAGGTGGGAAGGGAACTCATAAAGGGAGACAGCTAGGAATGCTGATCACCTACTTCACCACACAAATCAAATAAAAAGTATTTGATTATTTAATTTAACTCAACTTTTATGAAGACAAGCATGCATGGCCACATGTATATGAAGCTCTTTAAAAGGAAGATGTTAAAACTGTTCTTGATGTTTCAAAAAGAAAAAGAAAAATTAAAGAAATGCTCCTGGATCTGAACGAGTAGAGGAAGAAGAAGAATTTTCAAGAAAAACATTGAGAATTAGCTTACAAATTAATAGAGGAAGAGAGACTGGGACAAACATGGCACATGGGAGTTTGATCAGAGCAGATGAAGATGTCTTCAGTGAGCCCTTCCATCCAAGAGAAAAAGTGTGCCTGGATATAGGATCTTACTGTGCAGTTCTTTTCTGAATTTTCTTCTCTAACCCAACAATGAGGTGTCTGTGCTAATTAAATAGTCATTGGGTGCAATTCCTTACCAGTTATAACTGCCATTCAATAATTTTAGGCTGGAAGTGGGGTGTGGCAACTGGAAATAAAGAAATCAATGCGGACCAGTAAATTGCTTTCCTAATTACTGAAGGAGAGGGAAAAAAATCTGCTCTGGGAGAACAATGGGTTTGATTTCTAGGCATGAGCTACATAAAAAGAAGCCTGCCTGAAATATTGCTGAGTGTGTGTGTGTGTTCCTTGTACAAACCTGTCACCTCCTTGGCCCTGACTTGCTCACAAGCTGCCAGAGCTGCCTCTTCCAATTAGATATTCTCCCCCAGTTCCATTGCTTGTCTGAAGGCGGTGATGGTTCCCTGGAGTCCAGCTGCCTATCTACAGACATGACCACTTCCCCAGGGCTCTGCACCCTCTCTGGGGTTAGTTACTTGCTTTTCTAGTTTCACTCATAAAAACAGACTCTTGTGTTGGAGGGAATGCCCAGTTGTAATCATTATCTGCTTTTATAGCATTGCTCATCTCCCATAAAAATGTAAAATGTCAGAGCCAGTAGGACCTGATTGCTCATCTGGTCCAGTTCCTTCATTTAGCAAACGGAGAAACTGAGGCCCAGAGAAGTGAAGCAAACTGCCTAGAAATTAGCGACAGAGCTGGGACTGAAACCCACATCTCAGGGCCCCCAGGTCTCTGCATTTGCCTGTCATCTCATGATTACATTTATTTAGCCCTTTAATGGCTCTCACTCCTCCCAAGCCTTGCCCCAACAACTTGTTTGCAGAAACTAATATAGATGGAAATAATCATTTTATAGTTTATAGTCTGTTGGGCAAATATGAGTAAATCCAAGGAAGTAAATCTGAAAACTTGCTTTCTTTCTAGAGTGAGAATTTTAGTTCCTCTATGTGACTGCAGAAAAAAAAAACACTTTAAAACATTTGTGTTTTAAGCAGAAAATACAATGGATATTTTGCTGATTCCTTGAGTCTGTCTTGGATTTCAAAGCAGAACAGTAATATTACTGAATTCTGAATTGCACAATAATAAAAATGGAAGTTCTGAAGGTGAAGTCTGAATGGCCTCTCTTCAAATGTGGAGATCATTTCATTTAGCCCTTCTTTGTGATTTTAGTCATAATAGCAAAATACATGGAGATAGATGTTGCCTGGTTTTGTTTAGTCATTGTTCACTGGCCCTGGTATTAAAGTTATTGCAGATGGAGAAAATAGGGCTTAGGTCAGAGATTTTTAACTGGTGCACCAGGGCACACTGGCCTCAAAAATTCTCAAAAACTGTAATACCTGACCATTTAGTCAGAGGCACCAACCTCTTTTCCCTTAGATTGTCAAATTATAAAAATAGAAACAGCCAACACAACAATAGCTGTCTGGTATGAGTGAATTGAAATTATACCTATTTTTTTGTCAGATTGGCAAAAAATATATTTTTGACGTTCCTCAGAATTTCAGTGATTTATTTACATGTGCCATGAGATGAAAAAGGTTGAAAATCACTGAGTGTAAGATGACTCAACTGGGAAAATATCTGCTGGCCTACGTATGAGTAATTAGGCTGATAACCCCCTTAAACAAAGATAGGATAGACACACGGAGTTCTCTCATGCCTAGGAATCCTGGGCCCACAGGTAAACATTAGCATCTTCATTTGGCTGAGTTTTATCTCCCACAGGTGGCTCCACATCTGGATGTTCCCCAGGAGTTCAGCCTAGCTATTAAATTAGAGCTGTTGGTGGCTATTTCTTGAAGCCCTTTTAAAGTGCTGTTCCCTAGTGAACAGGGCAAATGTCACCTATAGCAGATCAGGCTATAGGTTACTATTTCTTCCTCAATTAAGTACAAACAGTCCTCCCAATCCAGCTTCATAACGCATCTTGAGTAGTGGGACAGCCCAGGGCTCTCAAAGACGGGGAAGTAAACAAGACTCCTTGCCTCTGAACTAAAATTTGAATGCATTCATTGGATTTCTTTATCACTTTAGAAAGTGTGTTGGCCAGTTACAAGTATTGTTTCTCTTTTTAAGATTGATTGTAACTTTAAAAATAAATTCACTTCCCTCTCAAAGAAATGTACAAATGAAATAGACCCTGTTGATTTTTTTTTCTGTAAGAGAGAAAATGTGAAAAAACTGCTAAGAAGCAAAGATGGCCGGTGTTGTTTTTTCTAAATATTGTTGTGATGGGCATAACTAATGTTCTGGTTTTCCCATGTGTGAAACTGCATTCTTGTTGTTCCGTCAACATTTTCATCACATATATCTGAGTGGCCCATCTATCAGAAAAAAGCTCCTCTACTCAATTCATCTCCATGGACATATGTGCAGCTTTGTGCAGAACGAGTTCTGATTACCACTACATTTTTCTCCATTTTAGAACTGAGTCATTAGCATTTTAAATGTAAAAAACACAATCTCTGTTATGGGATAGTTTGACAGACAGGAAAGAACATTGGGTCAGGAAATAGAAGAACTTAAGTCCTTGATCTGTTACTATTACTTGAACATTGAATGTGATTCAAGTACTCTGAGCCTCAGTTTCCTCATCTATGATGCGGCTAAGAACATCTTTGAGGATTAAATATGTATATGGCAATGCATTCTAAAGCCTAATGTTCTACAGAAAGCAAATACTAATATTATTTTATTACTATTGCTTATTATTCCTAGCATACACGATGTTCCTAGTGATTATGATCTTCAAGTTCCCACTTGTACAAGGGCAAACAATCAAGTTCCATGGTCAGTGAGGTTTTAGGGAGCTGATAAGCAATACTCAGGGACAAGCCCTCTGATCTTAATCTACAGTTTTCAGAGGACAGATTAGATTGGGAAAAGGAAAAAGTTTGAGGTAAGGAAACCAACAAGAAGGCTGTTTGGGATGACCCAGAAGATAGCTGGTGGTGGTCTAAACTGAGAGTGGGAATGGAAAAACAGTAGATGGAGTAAAAGACAGAGTAGAAGCTACAAAATTTGGAGTGACGTATAATACTCCCTTTCACTGACATCAGGAGAAGAGGTGGAGGTGATGAGATGAGTTCAGCTTTTGACTTGTTGACTTTGACAGGTCAGTGGTCCATCCAAATGAAGATTCCAGCAGGGGGTTACATGTAAGAGTCTGAATCTCAGGAGAGAGATGTAAATTGGAGTTATAGAGACATGAGTACATCTACAGGAGAGGAAGCCAGGAGACTGGATGAGAGTATCCAAAGGGATAGAAGAAAGAAGAGGGCTCATGACAGACTACTCTATATGTGTGGGCCTACTTTTGGACGTTCAGTTTCATTGATCTATACACTTAACCTCATACCAATATCACACTGTCTTGATTGTTGAAGACTTTTAATAAGTTTTCAAATCAGGAAGTATAAATCTTCCAATTGTGTTCTTATTTTTCAGAATTGTTTTAGCTAGGTACTTTGCATTACTCCCTCCTCTTTGGTACCATTTCTTATAACCTCTAGCCACCTTAGCCAACCTAGATTCCCAGCTTTATCTTCTCAACTCAGAGAGGTTGCTGGGCACCACCCAGGTTCCCTCTCTCTGAACCACAGCCTGGAAGCTCTCTCCAGGAAATGAGATAGGGAAATCATACAGCTCACCTCATTTACTTTCCCACCACCAGAGATCCCTGTCCTTTGCTGCCTAATGTATAATGCCTTGGAAAACATTGGGTTTTTTTTCTGATTTTGTTCAGCTAGAAGGGTAAATCCAGTTTTTGTTATTTCACCATGTCCAGTCATAATTAAGCAGCAAATGTGTTGGGTGTGAGTTAAAGTTGCCCAGAATAATACCAGGAAAGAGATGGGGGAAGAAGTCTGTAAGTTAAGTACTCCTGCTTTCAGTAAATAAGGAGTATCTGGAATGCTGATAGGTGACAATAATGGGGAGATATGGAGAGTGGTTCACACATGTCAGTGAGCAGGGGTTCCTACCAGGAACAACTCTGGTCTTACCTCCTAATTCTGAGGTGTGTGGAATGGGAGGAAAAGCTGTTTCTCCTTGAGAGGCTGTTGGGAGTAAAGTCCTCACAGAGAAATGAGGTTTTTTATGGAAAAGAGGTGGAAGGACTGTTCAGAGAGGAGGACAAAGAAGCTTGTTAATCAGAGAACAAAGTTCCTGAGATCAATGTGTCGAGAACGGGACAGAGGAAGATTGGATGAAGAAGAAACCTGGAATGGACTAGAGAAGGCAACCTGCAGTGTAGCATCACTTGTAGGTTGTTTTCAGGGCAGCTGCCCAGGGGAGTCCTGCCCGAAAGAACCACAAAGGCAAGCCCTTGGCGCTGGGCATAGCCACTTGAACCTACACAAGAAGGGTCACCCCAGCTTTTACTCTGATGAAGAAAACTCTCCTCTCTGAGAAAAATTTCAAAACCATGTCAAAACCTCCAGAAAGTAAGTCAGTTAAAGAGTCTTTCTAATCACATGCTACATTATCAAAATGAAAATTCTTTTTCATTAGGGAAAAGCATTTCAGAGGTTATAATTCTTATTGATGGTGAGGATCTTTGAAGAAAATGACTAGTAGTCACAGACAGACATAATTCAAAGCAACTCATCCATCCTCAATTGACTCAACAAGGAAATTATTTTTCTTTCCTGAACCAGCATCCAGCTCATCACAAAAAAACTTGCATTGAGTCCTCAGAGAGCCTCGTCCTTGATAAATAATGTAGGCACAGAAAGATCAAGAGAGCATCTGCAAGGAGTGATGTCACACAGGGTTAGGATTTATTCTTTTCCTCTGCAGCATGTAGTTCACTGTCATGAGGTTAGGAAATCAGAGTTGTGCCTTCTGATCTGAATGACAGGAAGCATGCATCCCTTTATCCAAATAATAACATCAGTCTCTTGAATATTTGGCTTTAGTTACTGATGTAGCTGACTCTCTGAGCTATAATTTGAAGTCTAGAAAGTCTAAAAGAAATGTACTTAAGTAAGGTATGCTCATGCACAGTCGAGAGATGATACATAAATGATAGATAAATAGCACTATTCCTCCTTGCAAGTGTTAGGAGTTTTGTAGATTATCTGGGATGAATTTTCGCTTCAATCAAATGTGCCCTCGTCCTACCATTTTGTCTTGTTTCTTCAATCTCCCTTGATTAATAATCAAATAATAGTCATTAAGAAAAAAATAATTTCACTATGAATTTAAACCATGATAAAAAGTGTACTCCCCAGAATGTGAGTATGTTCCAAAGTCAACTATTTAAGAGGGGTAGTGTTTGGGGATAATGATACTACTGAGGTTAAGCTAGTGGGCTATATTACAGTGATGTTAAAGACGTTAGTTTGCCAATCTAGGGTGAACTTCCCACGTGGCTATCTTTCATGGAATCACCATAGATACAAGGTCTCACCTCAGCTCTTCAAGTTCAAAATGTTGTTTTAATTTGTTTCATCAGGAATGACCATGTACTCAGTATCTAATTTGTATTATCCAAACTCATAATTGGCTGATTTGTAAACCAACTGCCAAATTTCTTATAATGTGGAACATCTTTACAGTGACCAGAGTCCCTATACCAGTTCCCTGCACTGTCCTTATTTTCTGTACTCTACAAACAAAATAATCAGAATGATGTTTATGTTATAGAATCAGGGCAAAATGGCATTGAGGTATTTTTAGATCTTTTCTTCCCTACAGTGCCTGTCTTATAGCAATAATGTCTATTAAATTAAAGCTACTATATTTCATCTAAGGTATTGTCTACCTAAGAAGACACCTATCTATTTACCAGAACACAAACTCCAGTCTCTTATGCATGGTTTCCTTAAAAGTTCAGGATAATAATTGGATACATGTTGGTTTCTGGTTTCATTAGGCATCTGTCTACAAACTGTCTTCCATTGAAGGCTACCTCTGCTGATATTCTTATCTACGGGTTCTGTTTTTTTTAGTTGTAGCTTTAAAACATAACATGTGTGGGACCTTGCCTCAAATTTTGATTTAGGTATACTATATGATATTCTGAGTACAGAACAGACAGCATCTTAGAATTAGGTCTTCTCTCATTGGAAGAGACCTGTTTCATTTTGTTTTAGATTTAGTCATTTATATTTTAAATTCTTATTAGATTTATTGGTTAATAACACTATATAAGTTTCAGGTATACAATTCTATAATATATCAGCTATATAGCATTATATATTCACCCTATTTTAAAGACCTTTAGGTCCAACTTCTCATAGGCTTGAATCCTCTGTGTCATGTCAGACTTTGGGGTCATTTGGAGATTATTTATTTATGCACACTTTTGGGAAAACATGATGACCTGATCTTTCTGCTGGACATGAAATCCAACCGAGACATAAACTCACTGTATAATTAATTGCTTTTTTCTTTCCATTGATATCTTCACCATGAAGTTTCTGTCTCTTCAGCTGAATGAGAGAGGAACGACGGAGCCACAGTTGGCTGGCGTGTTGGTTTGCTTGTTTGGTACGGTTTCCTGGGTTTGGCAGCTGTTCTAAAATGAGAGTATCCTGCTACCCGTGTGATCTTCCTGAAATTAACTGACTTTGACGGGAAAGTGAGCGCCGGTGTTTGAACCAGCACTGATCTCCATCAGTCAGGCAGTCCGAGCAACTCATTAGGTCCTGAGGGAAGTTTGGATTAAGAATCAACAACACAAATGTGCCAGAAGATGAGGCTTAGGGCCAGTGAGGAGCTAACGTGACCATTTGCAAACAGCGCAGTCCTAGAGCTCCCTGCCTGAAGGGTCACCTGAGAGACCTTGGAAACAGAATACATCAGTTCAAGAAAGAAGTGCTTAGATGTTGGGCATATGGATTATTTAGAGCTGCTTTGATTCCTTAGATTGATGTCCTGTTAGAGAAGACAGAAGCGAATGCAGATGAAAAGGCTGACAAAAGTGTGTCAAAATCAGAAACCTATTGCCCAGTGGAGGGGAAAAAAAAAGACAGAGGGTTTTAGGATGGAGAAATATTGCTCACTTGCTCTCCCTTTTCTCTCAGCTCCCAACAAAAGTACGTTAAAGAGTCCAAAAGAGGATTCAGTCGTATTTAACATATATCTGTCTCTTTGGCATACTAATATCTGATGAGGAAAAATTTCAGTTACACGCAGTAGATAAACTAACATTCAACAGGGCATCTCAGTGTGATCTATATATATTGGGCAACTTTCATTGACACCAGCAGTGTTAAGTACTGGAGATATAAAAATAAATATATCCTGATTCCTTTCCTGAAGGAGGTAATTGTTTGTTGGGATAGGAAGCAGGTGATTCCAACACAGTGTTGGAATATGTGAGGGAGTAGGGTTAAGACAAGGGCCGGTGTAGCTTGGACAGGATCCAAAAAGTGGGTTTGTGAAAGATGTATTGCTTCTTCTACCATCTTTGTTTTTAAATAAACTTTACTCTTTGGAACAGTTTTAGATTTATAGAAAAAATTCAAATATAGAGTTCCCATACATGCTGCACCCAGTTTCCCTTGACATTGTACAATTAATTAGTGCATTTGTTACAATTAATGATGTATTATTAAGTAAAGTCCATAATTTGTTCAGATTTTCTTAGTTTTTCTGAGTGTCTGTTTGCTGTCACAGGATCCCACCAGGGACGCCACATTACGTTTATGTGTCGTGTCTCTTTAGGCTCCTTCTGCCTCTGAGTTTCTCAGGCTTTTCTTGCCTTTGACGACCTTGAAAGTCTTCAAGTATGGCAGTCCTTTATAAAATGTCCCTCTATTAGCATCTATCTTAATGTTTTTCTTATGATGAGACTGGGGTTATGTGTTTTTGAGAGAAGGACCACAGTTAAAGTGCTATTTTTGTCGCATCATATCAAGATGGATCACAACATACAATCGACATAAATTTTCACGGTTAATGTTGACTTTGATCCCTGGATCACCTGGCTGAGGTGCTATTTGTCAGGTTGCTTGACTGTGAAGTTGACCCCTGACCCAGTCCCTTTCCATGCTGTCCTCCTCTGAAGGGGGTCACTTCACTCGGCCCACGTTTGAGGAATGGGGAGTTACGCTCGGTCTCCTGAGGGTCATGCACAGCAGCTGTTTGGAATTCCTCTGCACAGGTTTGCACCTTCTGCCCCATTTATTTATTCAGTCACTTATTTACATCGGTATAAACTCATGGATATTTATTTAAAACTCCAATTTTAATTCAGTACTGCTGTCTTTATTTTGTTGCTCACGTTGTTCCAATTTTGGCCGTTGGAAACTTTCAATCAGCTCTTACTTCCCTTTGACATAATCTCAGCATTGGGGGGGGTTTGCTTTTTTCCTGAGTATCTTCTTATTTTCTGGAACTCCGAGATGCTCCTAGCTCAATTTGTCCATTTTCTGCCATTCTTTCATCTTTTGAAAGATAAGTGTAGTCAGTTCTGCTCTAAGGCTTGTGCTGAAGATGTGAACTTGTTCCAGCGTGATCGATATATTAGGGGATAATTTGAGCATGACACCAATTCAGTGTTTGTTTATGCGTGAGAACCACGGAGGTAAACCCGCAGAACCGCGCTCTGCAGAAATAACCTGCATAAACACAGCAACCTGAACCCGGGCATGCACCTCACACACCGAACAGCTTCCTCAGTTCACTGTGGGTGTTAAGAGTCACACCCACCCAGGGGGAGTTCTAGAACTTTCCATCTGATGTCACATCACCCTGCCTCCCTCACTTCCCAAAGCTCACAGGCTGCCACTCACTTCCACAAGCATGTGCCAGGTCTTTTCCAAGGCGAAGTGCCACAACTATTGCAACATTTGTGTTTTTCTGAACCATTTAACTTACATAAACTATTTATACTGTTTGTATTAGGGTTCTATCTTATTTTTATATGTGTCTTAGAAAGCTTTTGTGTGCTGTGCTTCTGTCCCCAAGAGGAGGATTACTGTACAATTTTGCACAGCACAGTGATTTTTAGGAGCACACCTGTCACGTAATAGCCAAGCTGACTGCAGGCGTCACCAAGAGGAGAGAGTGTGTTTGGGGCCCAGAAGGCAGGGAGCTGCAGTTCAATGACACGTGTGGCACACTTCACCTCATTCAGTGTCGCTGGGGTATAAAAGGAGATGGTGACTTGAGGCCAAGGGGATAAATAGGAGCAAAAGCAAAAGCGAGCATTTGTTACAATAAACTTGGACATTAACTCTACGGCTACTACGACTGCCATGAAAAGTTAGGAGCATCGAAGTAGCACATACAAGTCTGCATTTTACGTAGATGTCCCTGTTCTGGCCACTGGTAGAGCATGGAGTGAAAAGGGGCAAAGGCCTGGCTAGAAGACCAGGAGGCTTTTGGCATATGATCAAGGTCCAGGATGTGGTGGTAGTAACTGGAATTAATTGAAATAGAAAGACTAATGGAGTATTTGGGAGACACAGCTGACAGAGCTGGGGAGGTTTTGAACATGGTGGGTGGGGGGTAAAAGGCAGTTAGGGGTCATGAGGAGCATGACCTCCTAGATGCCTGACTTGAACACTAGGGTGGACAATAACACCATGAACCGCAACTGAGAACATACCAAGAGGAAAAATGTGGAAGGAGCTCTGGAGTGGAGGGTGGGATAAGTGGACCAGAGCTAGTAAACCTGGTATGAAACAATTTTAGATATATAAATAGAGCTGTCTGGCATGCACCTGGTTACAAGTCTGAACTTGAAATTCCTAATATGTGATCACTATCTTTCTAAGTTTGGAAGAGAATACTTAAGAAATAAATGCAAGGTTTTGATTTGCTCACTATCTCTTCACATAATTGGCTCCTTGTCATCCTTCAGATGTCAGCTGAAATTAACCTCTTCAGAGAGAGCTTCCTTGACCACCTGTCAAAGTCCTTGGAAGCTGACCCTAAGATAAGGGCTCATATGCAAGTAATTGCTTAGAAAACAGTGAGGGGGTTAGAACAGAAAGGGGAGGGAGCCACGCAAAGCTGTTATCTTCACAAAGGCACCATGGAAGGTAGCTCGGGTGATACCCCAGGGGAACTCAAGAGTGTAAGTTACATTTCACATTGTCTCATCAAGAGGCAAGAAAGTTGGCCTTTCATAATCCCCAACTCAACAGTTACACAGTTACCGGTTAAGCACTTCCCTGCAATAAAAACCCACAGGAACTTCTGGCTCTGAACAGTTCCCAGAGCAAACCAGCACCACAGCCCAAGGACAGGCTGCCAAAGAACTGAGCTGCAAGTACACTGCTCACACACTGCAGGGGAGCAGGGGTCCAAACAAAGGATTCCCCGGGATCTGGGCAGAGAGAACACGTTGTAGTTCAGGTGGGCAAGGTATGGCCCTCAGACCAAATCCACCTTTTTGCCTGTTGCTGTTGTGGTACATTATGACACAATTTATATACTGTAAGACTCACCTGTTTAAATTGTATAACTCCATGGTTTTTAATATATTTCCGGAGTTGAGTAACCATCTCCATTATCTGAGTTGAAAGCCTTTCATTATACCAGAAGGAAAGCTTGGAACCATTCTCTGTCTTCTTCATTGCTTCCTCAACCACCCCCAGCCCCAGGCATGCACCAATTCACCTTGTGTCTCTTTAGATTTGCTTATTCTGGAAATTTTATCTAGATGCGAAGATACAACATATGGTTTTTGTGCCTGGCTTCTTTTACTCAGCATAATGTAGTCCAGGTTCACCTGCGCCGCAGCGTGCGTCAGTATTTTATTCCTTTTTATGGCTGAATATCATCTTTGCATGCAGATGTACCACATGTGCTCATCTATGCACCGGTTGGTAGACATTTAGGTGGTCTCCACTTTTTGGCTATAAATGATGATATTATGAACATTTGTGTACAAGTTTTTGCATGATCATAAGTTTTCTTTTTATATCTAGCTTTATTGAGATGTAACTGACAAAACATTGTGTAAGTCTGAGGTATACAACATGTTGCCTTCTCTGCCCCAAACACACTCTCTCCTCTCGGTGACGCCTGCAGCCGGCTTGGCTACTACGTGGCAGGTGTGCTCCTAAAAATCACCATGCTGTGCAAAATTGTACAGTAACCCTCCCCTTGGGGACAGGAGCACAGCACACGAAAGTTTGCTAAGACACATATAAAAATAAGACAGAACCCTAATATAAACAGTAGCATAGTTTATGTAAGTTAAATGGTTCAGAAAAACACAAATGTTGCAATAGTTGTGGCACTTCGCCTTGGAAAAGACCTGGCACATGCTTGTGGAAGTGAGTGGCAGCCTGTGGTATATTTGTGTATTGCAAACTAATTACTACCGTAGCACTAGCTAACACCTCCATCACATCACATCACGTGATTACCATCTCTTTTTTGAGGTGAACGTTTAAGATTTACTCTTTAAGCAACTCTTAAGTGTATAATACAATATTATTAACTATACTTACCATGCTGTACATAATACCCTCAGAGCTTATTTGTTTTATAATTGCAATTTTGCACCCTTTAGCTAACACCTCCCCATGTCCCCCACCCTCCAGCCCCTGGTAACGGCCATTCTACTGTTTCTAAGAGTTTGACTTTTTTTAGATTCCACATAGAAGCTAAATCATACAGTGTTTGTCCTCTGACTTATTGCACTTCACATAATGTCCTCCAAGTCCACTGATGGTGTCAAAAGTGGCAGGACTTCCTTCTTTCTCGTGACTGAGTAATATTCCATTACTTAGGTACCACATCCTCCATGTCCATTCATCTGTTGACAGACACTTCATCTGTTGTTTCCCTGTCTTGGCTATTGTGAATAACACCGCAATGAGCATGGGAGTACAAATATCTCCATGAGGTCCTGTTTTAAATTCCTTGTATATCCAAGGAAGGACCTCAAAAACATAATTTATTTTTTAAAAAATATGTACTTATTCTTACATGTTTAAACTTCAGTCATCTTCAAAGTACTCTCTATTTAATGCAATATGCCTATGAAGATTTTTTTCCACTGCTCAAAACAGTTTTTGAACTCATCAACTTTGATGCCTTTATTGCTTAAGCCATTTTCTGTTTCACCTTTTCACATCTGCAAAACGTTTCTCTTTGAGGATTTTTTTCATCTGGAGAAACAAAAAAAGTCACTTGGGGTGAGATCAGGTGAATAGGGAGGGTGGGGCATGGAGGTCAGGCCATTTTTTGGTCAAAATCTACTGAACACTCAGAGTGGTGTAGGCAGGTAGTATATCATCCATCATGAAATGGGCAAACACTTTGAAAATGTCTTGAAAAAAAATTCACTGAGACCAAATGCAGCCTCTCACAACACCACCAGTTGGTACACTGATACAGATGGGTTCCTAGAACACTCACTTAGCAGGGGAAACCTGTTCTACAAGGGGCCTGCCCTCTAGAAGATAATTCCAGGGGTTTTTTGGGTGCCCCCTTGGCATTGTTGGACCATAATGTAGTCTTATTTTTAATTTTCTGTGGAACCTCTATACTGTTTTCCATAGAGGCTGAAATTGTTCATGGATGTATGTTTTCATTTCTTTTGGGTAGATATCCAAGTATTGGGTAGAATTGCTGATTCATATGGTAAATCTATGTTCAACATTTGGAGAAACTGCCAGACTGTTTTTCCAAGGGGCTGCATGATTTTATATTTCCAACAGCAGGGCACGAAGGTTCCATTTTTCCACATCTTCATCAACTCTGATTATTTTCTGTCTTTTTTATTACAGCCATTCTAGTGAGAGTGAAGTGATATCTCATTATGGTTTTGGTTTTCAATTCCCTAATGAAGTGTTATTTCATATGCTCATGAGTCATTTGTATGTCTTCTCTGGAGGAATGTTTATTCAAATCCTTTGCCCATTTTTAAAATGGGTTATTTGCTCCTTGTTTTTGTAAATAAAGTTTTATTAGAATATAGTTATGTGCATTTGTTTATTTTCATGGCTGCTTTTATCTACAATTACAGAGTTGAATAGCCACAGCAGAGACTGTATGGCCCACAAAACCTAAAATATTTGGTATCTGGTCCTTACTGGAAAAAGTTTATCCACCCCTGCTGTAGACTATACCACCCATGGAAGGGAAGGCTCCTCCAGGGCCTTACTAGCTACTAAAGGAGTAGAACAATCACTGAATGTCCACCCCATCCACCGTGTCTCCAATAGCCCCAAACAGAATATAGCCTTCTTTTATGTTTTATTATATTCCAGCACCTGCCATATAATAGGCACTCAACATCTCTATGTGAATTTAGTAACTCTAAATGAAGTCATCCCAAATGGAAATTTCTGAAGGATATTTTAGTGATAAAAGTGATGATCATTCTAACAGAATCAAATTTCCTCTCTATACGTGATTTTAATGCCCTCAAGTTTTTTTGTTAATGAAATTCACATCTTTAAAGCTTACAGATTCCTTGGTAAAATAATTTTAGAATAGAAGAGATTGTGTCAATTTTTAAAAGGTGAAGTCTTTTCTACTTCCTGTCCCCCCACACCTCCCCAAAAATCTTTGTTAGTTTGGTGCTCTCGTCCTGGAGGCTTTATTCAGACTAGGTACAATTTTAACCACTATATGTTATTGTCTAGAGATGGCAATGTTGAATTCTCTCTGAGATACACTAAGCATCATAGAAATGAAAGTGTCTCACTCTTTGACGGGTGGAACAGGATGACAGGCTGAGAAAATCTGATGCTTCCTCCCTCAGTGCCACTCAGGCACCAATACAACAGACCTTGGGTGCTAAGGTGTGAAGCTAGACCTCAAATGCATACCTTCAAGTGAAATTTCAAAAAATCAGTCTTGAGTCTCTAGGACTCCTCAAGAGATCAATAATTAAACAAAAAGCAATGTCACAACATGGAGAGGAGGGGAGAAAGGAGAGAGGAGGAAAAAGAAGAATTTCATGAGAGTGATGGCCTTAGAGAAAACTGAGGTACAGAGCCCCATCTCCCCCACGACTCTGGTCCCAGGGATGTGTGTGTGATGCGGTGGGAGGGGCTGCCTGCCCTTTCACCTCTTGTACAAGTGAAGAAGGTTCCATGGGAAGACTAGCAACTGCCCTCCCAGAGTTCACAAGGGCAAGGCGTGTGGGGTGTGGGGGTTGTTTCCTGAGGTGCAGATGTGGGGAATGAGATCTAAGTCTTATTCAAGGGAGTCACCTATACAGGTGAGTTGGCTTCAGCAAGAAAAGACTAAACATAGCATTAGATCCCCAGGGGCCATCGGCCTGGAATAGATATGCATGTACCAGGTTCAGGAAACAGATCCTGCTGTCTCTTTCCAAAGAGGGCCAGCTTTAATCTTCTCCCTGGTTCAGAGGGTGAGATGCCACCTAACCATAGTTGAATTCTCCTACCCTGTACTTCTTCCACCACCACCCTCTTAGTCCACATAGACAGGGAGCAAGATTGCACTGGCTACAGCTGAGAACCAAGTAAGCGATGTGCGCAGCCCTCCCTGTCTTCACTCACTTCAGGTGATCAGCCCGCCTCTGGTCCCGCAGCTGGCGTGGTAACTTGCCTTTGGAGACTTTATTATTACATGGTTCAAGACATTTGATTTTCTGA
The DNA here is from genome assembly GCA_007922815.1 of Macrotus californicus. Taxonomy (NCBI): domain Eukaryota; kingdom Metazoa; phylum Chordata; class Mammalia; order Chiroptera; family Phyllostomidae; genus Macrotus; species Macrotus californicus. The sequence goes on along the minus strand of VMDR010004370.1, from coordinate 37,630 downwards.
ACTGAGACAGTGTTTGTGACTCAGAGGGACTCTAGGCATCTCTATTTTCTTAGAATGAGCTGCAAAGTCAGGAACTTGCCTAGGTTTGTCAGGAACAATGCCAGGCTACTCACATTGAGTCAAGTGTAAGTAGAGCACCAGGCAAAGAACACAGTCAACTTGTATTCTGATTATATCAGAAGTTGAGCTTCTTCAACAAACTGGTCAAACACATATATTTGATTCTTGTTCAAGACGACATATAAATATTTGTCAAATAGGTTAAAGACTAATAGGTACCTAAATAAAATAGAATGCAAGAATTTGCCCATGGTATCAAACTCTTGTTTCACTCAGGAAGTCCATGGCTCAACAGATGTTCTTATTGTATAAATTTCTCCATATTTTGATGATCATTAAGATCATGGAACAGAACATATACTACATATTTTGTTAGATCAGATGTCACCTCTCTCAGGAAGTCTTCCCTGAGAGTCCCTTCCCTACTCTAAGGTCACAGTTCCTCCTCAGTGTTGCCAAAGCACTTGAAACCTCCCCCTATCAAAGCTCCTGTCCTTTTGCATTGTGACTGTCTATTTTCTTGCCTGTCTTTCCTGCAGCCTGGGAGTTGCTTGAGGGCGGAGAACATGTCTTGCTCACTGATATGTCATGGTATAGAGTCTGACATAGAGTAAGTGTATTCACTCAATATTTATTTAAATCAAATATTGCTTCATTAACTCACTCAATGTCAAATGAGGTATGATTGAGTGAATCATGTAATAATAAAATCTCCAAATACAAGCTGTGGTCCCTGTACTGGGTTCAGCAGCAGCCTAAACACCGGAAGTGGGTAAGGAGAGGGTGGTTTACCCCTCCAAAAATCCCCAAAGGGGGCAAAATGTGACCCAAGGGAAAAGAGTGGAGAATGGAGACCAAGCACAAATCCACTCCTTTTCCTTGTAAGCCAGAAGGTAGCTCATTAGAATCCTCTTTATAGGGAGTTGACAGATGATGGATCAGTATACTTCATATTCTGTTAAAAGTCCCACAAAAGCCCTTTTCCCCTTTAGCTGCTCCTATTATTTCTAAAGTGAAGTTGGATAAAGCAACTTCTCTCTGTGCCTTTCAGCAGCTTTAATTGATGTGAATCACTGGCTGATTGATGAGGATGCAGTAATCAGTATCAATTGGAAAGAGCTAAAGTAAGAGGCTCAGCCACCCTGCCGTCTAGTTTGCCAGCGCTGTACAGCTAGAGCCTGGACAATTGATCTTTGGTTCTTTAAATGATCAAACTGCAACCTATTCAAGATGCATATGGTTTCAAAGGCTCCCAAATGCTGATGCTGGACACTGCTAAAAGGGGAATAATGAGCCTAGCGCCATTAAAGTTGGAGTCAATTAGCAGAGTCAGGAGACTGACATTGTGTGTTTCTAAGTATAATTTGCATTCTTTGTATCTATAATAAAACCTTAGTGATTTTCCTATAGCTTGATCATTCCCCGAGGAGTCACATTTGTGGCTCCGGGGAGTAGTGTGAGGTGACATGAGCTCCACGGTGCAAGCACTGTCCCCAGAGGTTTGATGCTGTCCTTAATCTTGCACCACTCAAGTCCAAGCTAAGGACTGCTTTCATTGGACCAGCTTTACCGGGGCTTATTTCCACAGGAAGTGAGACATCATTGAAAGAAAAAAGTTCACACAGCCAAATATATGTGAGAAATGCTGTATTAGGTAAAGAGGTGTCTTGAGCTCAGGATTTTTGGAGTTAATATGTAGCGTGTATTCTGAATTATGTATACATGTTAGGAATTTCTAAGGGAGCAATGACATGAAACGAGCATTTCATAATGAACATTGGGTCGTAGACAACCTAGTGGATTGTATTCTGAGAAACATACTTCAGGAAAGCCTGCCTTAATGAAATACCCAGGGGTGGCTGTACATTTTGTTCCAATATCTTTACTGGGAAGGAGTTTGCAAGGGGCTTTCCCCCATATTTGTAGTTTTTCAAAGTGCATGTTTTTCTAAATAAACTTTTTATTTTAGAATAGCTTTAGATTTACAAAAAAAGTTACCAAGGTACCTCAGAGTTCCCCTGTAGCCCACCACCAGTCCCCTAGCGTTAATGTCACACATTACTGCGGGACACATTTGCCACAACTAAGAAACCAACACTGGTTCATTGCCATTCACTAAACTGCCTGCTTTTTTAATTTGGGACTTTACAGTTTTTCCCTAATATTCTTTTCCTGTATTCCACCCAGGACACTATTAATCATCATGTATCTTTAGTCTGCTCTGGTCTGTGAATTTCTCCGATTTTCCTTGTTTTTGATGACCTTAACAGTTTTGAGAAAGGTACTTTTTTTGTAATAAGAGTGATCAAGGAAGCCTAATCAAACCAGAAATCTTCTGGAGGGGAAAGAGATGAAGAGAGCTCAAAATGACAGAAAAATGCAAGAAAATAAAAAGGCAGGAGACAAAGTTTATTGATTCCTCAGTTTTACAAGATCAACTCTGACCATAAACTAATTTTGTGGAATATATGTATAAAAGAGATGAATGCAAATCACATTTTAAAAATTTATATCATTCATATATATCAAATTCTCCTAAAACTGCTTAGTATATTTCAAAAGAAATAAAGGGAATATCAAACCAAAAGATAGAACTCAATAAAATTTAATACTAAGAAAGGAAAATGTGGCTTGAGATGACCAGCAGAAAGGAGTTTGAACATTACAAGTACCAAAAGATTTTCTATCAGGATGTGAGCCCTTTGACTTGAGTTGGTAGCTATTGAAGCACTATTTTTTGTTCCCTCCTCTTTCTTCTCAAAAAGGGATAGTTTTGAAAATGGGAAACAGAAAGACTCTTAGAAGGATTGGCTCTTTGCTTCCTGGACACGGTTTGAGGGAAGGGGAGACTAGGGCTCCTAGTTACTATTTTTTCCTTCCCCAGACCAAGAAAGTACATTTTCTGTTATAATGGCTAGACTGAACAGACCATGGAAAACTCATATATAAATAAGACTAGAAAACACAAGCATCTGTTGGGCCCAGCATGATCACTAGCCACAGTAGCCATGGTGAGCAGGAGTACAGAGACCATGACCTGGTGGCCAATGGCCAGAGCAGAGTTTCTTAAGACATACAATAGACTGAGATCTGGTGTGGATGAGGTGGCAGATATTATTAGTTGCTATGATAGTTAGGGCACAAGCTAAACTGCTGTAACAAAGATAAAAAATACAGGGACCCTTCAAAAATAGAAATGATATATTTCTCATGTAATAGTTCAAAGGTGGGCAGGCCATCAAGGCTAGTAGTCAGTTCTGCCAAGTTCAGCACTGGGTCTGAGGCACCTGACCCAGTTTTTGCTATATCCCTGTTAACAGCAAGAGGACAAAAAGCTAGGTAAAAATCACAACCAATCATTTTATGGGGAAGATCTAAAAGAGGTACTATCATATTTACCCAAATATCACCAGCCTGAAAGTAATCACATGGCCACTGGTAGACTTCTGAGTATGTGATTGAAAATGTCTTATATTTTCATTGCACACTATACAGAGTCAAGCAGGGAAAGACCTCACCCACCTTTTCTCTATCTCATTTTCCTGTGCCATCCTTTTTTATCATTTTAATCTTTTGTTATCCCTGAACTGGGTCTTCTCTGCCCACCCTCTCTGATCTGATAGACTAGAAAGGGCATCAAATTAGTATTTAGAATTTCTGGGTTCTGGCCTCAGCTTTGCCACATCCAATCAACCTGTGTCTGAGCAAGACATTTCCCTGCTCAGAATTTTCATTTCCCTACCTTTAAAATTGTAATATTGTCCCCATTCCTGGCACAGAGCTCTGAGAAAGCCCTTGTACTTTCTCAGCAGTAGGAGTATGAGGAATGACTTTTGTTATTCATAGTAAGGCCCTTTGGCCATACTTGAGTTTATGTTAATCAGGTGACTCTTGGAAGATGGAGACTAGTGGCCAAAGGAACTGACCAACTATTGATTAGAGTTGAAACTTTCGATCCCACCACCCAGCCTTTGGGAGGTCACCAATGACCAGTGGTTTAATCAATCATGCTTATACAATGGAGCTTCCATAAAAACTTTAAGTGATGAGGTTCAGAGAACTTTCAGGAAAGTGATCACATCAAGGTGCTGGGAAAATGGGGCACCTGAAGAGGGCATGGGAGCTCTAAGCACTTTTCCACATACCTGGCATTGAGCGTCTCTTCCACTTGGCTGTTTTTGGGTTGTATTCTTTATAGCAAACCAATAATAATAAGTAAAGGACTTTCCTGAGTTATGTAAATCATTCTAGCAAATTATAGAACCTGAGGAAGGGGATGAGGAAACCCCTGATTTATGGCAGGTCAGTCAGAAGTGCAGGTGACAACCTAGGACTTGTGATGACATTTGAAGTGGGGCAGTATTGTGGGATTGAGCCCTTAACCTGTGGGTTCTGCACTAACTCTAGGCAGTGTTACAATTGCTTGGTGTAGAAAACCCACACATTTGGTATCAGAAATGTTGAAAGTAGAAGAAACAGAAGTTTACCTTTAAAAATAAAAATACTGATACTAAACTCGTCAGCTAAAGGATTGGCTAAGATAAAATACGTAAATTTTGTAAATTTCAAAGCACTTTATACCTTTCATCTATTGATTTGTTCTCTCTCTTTAGTTCTTTCTTGGTGCTTTTCAGCAGCAACTACCAGGAATAATTATTATTAATATTCTAACTAGTCTCCACAAACTTGGCTGATGAGAAATGTGAACTCTTCCTGAAGTAACCCACAAATCACAGGAGAAAAGCCCAGAGTATCAGCCAGAAGCAGGGAAGGAGAAAACTGAGAAATTCTCAGTGGGGGACCTGAGCCTGTAGGCTGGTGGTCCTCGGCACATGTGTGGTTCTCACACTCTCTTGGGCTCCATCCCATCATGTGACTTTGACAATGGCACTGCAGAAGCCCAAACCTCACTGCCGGAGCCACCACTAATCAGTCTCACAAAGCCTTGTTCACTAGGCTTCAGGGGCCTGGGCTCCTATGAATTACGTGTCAGGGTAATTAATCTTCTTCGTCCCCAAGCCCTTCTAAGTGGCCAACTGCCACCCAAGCCAAGAGCGATGGTGCAGATTAGCTGTTTAAGTGCAGCCTGGAAGCCGCCTTCTGAGTGAAGTGGTGCTAATCAAACCCTGCATCCTCACCATGATGGGTTCTTTCTCGGGGAAGCAAGTGGTTACTGAAGGCTGGCACGATTTTGGAATTTGTTGATTAACTCCTGCAGGGCTGATTAGTTCCTAACAGAAATATCTCTTTATTTGGAGGAAGCTCATATATTAAAAATTATCTCTTTATCTTGGGTCTTTTTATATGAATTGAGTCATAGAAGACTAGTTGAAGTTAAAGAATTTCCAACCATTAAGAAAATTATCATTTTTCAATAGCAATTGTTATTTTTATTGTTATTATTGCAAATTCAGAGACAAGGAATAAAAAGAATACAGTGAATTATTTCTCCTCATAAGTAGAAAGAGGCATATTTCCACTCACAAAGTATCAGAACTTAGTCAATTGTAGCCTTTTAAAATTAGAATATAAATGAAGTGATTTTATTTACATATAGCTTTTTCACTCTCAACATAAGTTAATGTGATAATTTAACTATCCGTGTGGTTGATAACACATACAGTAAATGTACTAATTTTGTAAAACCATTTCATTATGTCCTAGACAGGGGTGAAGTCTTCAGGTGGGATCATTGTTTGAGTCCTTGTGAAATCCCATTAACATTTTCTTCCTGAATCAAACTTACTGCTGTCAGTTTTTAAAATATTAAGGAAGGAGAAAGATTTCTTATTAAATCTTATTGCATGAGATGGAAAAAAATATTATGCTCTGCAAGCAAATATTCTAACAAAGTGTATTCCTACATGTGTCCACTGTTCAGTTGTTAGGCTATTTATTTGTCCGAGGCAGTTTATCGATCAAATTTGACAGAATCATTGTCAGTGAAATGGTTCTAAATTTGGGGCTTGTCTGTGTGTTTGTGGGTGCATGTGTGTTGGGGGGGGGCGAGTTTTGTTTTCTAAGCTCTTCCCCAATTATTTAAAACATGTTTATTGTAGAAAAAATGTGTGAAATACAGAGAGGCAAGAAAAAGCAAACAAAAACACATCACTGCAGCCCAACCAAAGCCCAGCCCCACAGCATTGGAGCTGCTAAGACTGAAGGGAGAAGACAGCGAAAGCAGGAACCCTGCTCCTTGGTCTCTAGATCAAGAAAGAAAAATTTTAGGACAATCCAAAGGAAAAAAAAAATCCTATAAATGGCCATTTTAGGAAATTTATATTGACAGATGATCATTTTTATTTAGCAATGCTAAAGCATTTATTATATTTACTAAGTGCCAGGCACTTGCAGACATTTTATCTTCTTCACCAGTTTATACTCAGAGGCTGCTATTCTCACCGCTTTAGGCTGAGAACACTGAGGTTCAGAGAGATTAAAGCAGCTCGCTCGTGGTCTTTCAGAAAATGCAGGACACTAACCCACCACTCTGAAGACAGAGGTCGTGTTATCACCTACCGCACTGCTTGCCTCTTTTCCAGTTTAAGAGTTTCAAAGATAATTCAATTTATTGCAAAATTTTATACCAAAATTATGATGCAGAAACTCTGTAGGCTAACAATGCTCAGTTGAAGTAATGTGTGAAATCTTTTTCTCAGGTAACTTCTGAGACATGCATTTAAAGTGCCAAAAGGGCACCCTATACCTGATTGCACAACACCAAAGATGGTTGGGAATGACCTCGAAGTATTTTATTCAGTTGGAAAGAGATGATGATGTAGGGCTGATGTCACGTAACACTGGATCATGGATTATGGTATCATTGTTATACCTGAAAATGTAGTCTTGGTTCATGTAAGATGAACAGTTTTACTAGGGCATCAAATAAGATATATCTTATTCCCTCAGTTCTAAGATGCATTGTTTATCTCAATGTAACATTTCTGATTTGGTGGTATATCTTATAATCACTGCCTGCCTTTAGTCGGAATTTCCCCCCAACAGCTGCTATGAACCAGCTGGTTTATCATCCCGGAAATGCTGGGTTCTTTGGCCCCTCCGCTCAGGACTTGGTCCCATGGTTAGCTCTTATTCCAAGGTAAGCCAGTGTGGATGCATTATGTGTGGGACAGTCATGAAGCATTCCCAAGTTAAGACCAAAAGCTGCTACAGCAAACCATGTATCCCTGGATGTCACATTATAGAGCTGGCTACAGGTACTCAGAAGGTATTTCACTATGAGCTTTGATTATCTGAGCTATACCTACATAGCTATTTGTATATAAGATGGGTATAAAACTACATGGACAGTAACATGAAAATTGTGTGCAATAACAGTATAACATTGTGTAATGTCACTACTATGCCTAAGATTCCAAAATATTTGCACAAACTATAGTCCATTCCACATAAACCACACAGGTACTGCCAAGTACAGTAGATTCAAAACTAAAATGGCTTACCAGTTTCTAAACAATCCCCTAGGAAACAGTTTAGTCTAGACCATTATCTTGATAGTTCATAATTAGGTTCAATAATAAAGCTTGTTTTGCTGACCTAGGTCAGATCCACATGTCCACAGCATCTGGGCGCACTGACCTTGCTTTGAGAGGGTATTGTTAGAAAATCCATTATTATCATCACATACACTTCAGAGAAGTGGCTGTTTTGTGAATTGATGGTGTGATGTTGCCACTTTAGATAAAAGAGTCCATGAATTATTGACTTAATGAGTTAATGTTGCTTGATTTCACAACAAAGTCTTTACAGTCTCCATGCTATTTACTGAGCTCATAATCACAGCACGTGAAGAAAGTGCAGGTGATAGTCTGTACTGTGCATTTATGAGCGACATCAAATCTGAAAAAGGCACGCCCTGCCCTCACCAAGGTGTCACTGTCTCTCTTGAAGGCATGGCTCCTTGGTCAGTGTGTCTCAGGCCAACTCATGGACAGTCATGAGATGGCTTTCTCCCATTATTTTTGCCCTGTAGACACAGAGCATTTAATTGCTTTTTCCTCTCCCCCAGAGTTCATTTGGGGCCCGAGGCAAGACCTTGGGATCAGTCCTGTGTAATTATCCTGGCAGTGCGGTTTGCTCACCACTGCATAGACGTTCAAAGAGAGCCCACAGAGAAAGCCCATTGCAGGAAGTAGGCCACCACCCTGATGCTCGCGTGGAAAGGTGGAAGCAAAATCTGCTAACGTGATGGGAATTTTCCTCAGAGTATGCCAAGTATGGGGAAATTGTAAAAATCCAGCACAAAGAAGTTTTAGCAAGTTTTCCAGTGAAATGGGTGAGTGGGTGAGACACTTGGATTTAGAAGGCTGGACATAAATTTGGTTTTGCTCTCACTCACCTGTGCTCATTATCTGCTAAGGGATTTGTACACAGTATTTCATTCAATCTTCCCAATAAGCTTATAAGGAGGGCATTCTTTTTTCCATTTTACAGATGAGTAAGATGAGGGCCAGAGAGAAGAAATAACTTGCTGTTATTTTTAGCAGCAGAACTAGCAGGAGCGGAGTCAGGACTCAGAGGTGGGGCTGGCTGATGCCCGAGCCCAGAGCACTCACTCTGTTCCCGGATACTACAGCCTCCTGACTGCCATGCCTTTCATCTGGATGCTGTTTAACAGTCTATGAATCTCTTAGTCTATGGGATCTCATGTGTAAATACCTCCTATTGTCCTCCAAGTCAAGTTTAAAGTCCATAATATTCCAGATGGCTCACATTTTAGTCCAGCATGATTTTCTATCCTTATCTCCATCGATCTCTGTTTGTATATCTTTACTCTCAGCTTCCCAGCACACCATTTGCTTTTTAATTATCAAGACTTTGGCTCAGTTCTGCCCTTCCTGTCTCTATTGAAATTTGATCCAGTTTTCAAAACAGATTTTTTGTGGGTTTGTTTTCCTGAAGTCTGTTCAGATCCCCCACCTCCATTAAAAATTATTTCTTATTCCCTTCTCGAAATCCCATAACACTTTGCTAGTGCCTATCTCACTTAGGGTATTTTATTACAGTCTGATTTGTGATAATTACTTGTGCGCTTGTCTACAAGTGTCTCTTGTGGGAACTGGGAGCCCTTTGAGGGCAGGAACTGTGTTTTAGTTATCACTATAACTCCAGAGTTTAGCATCATTTTTGGAATGCCAGATACTCAATAAATGTTTGCTGGATGATTCATTAAGTAAATATCACCATGTAGAAATAGCTAGATTAAACAAGTTAGGTCAGGGTACTCCTTGAAATTGGTGAAAATAATGCTGTGTACAAGCAGAAAAAGTTTTCTTTTCCCATTTGTCCTTTGTCCCAGTCTACCATTTTGTTTCCATGTTAAAATTTAGGTATAAACTGGCAGAAAATAGGCTGATGTGAAATAGATCCTTTGCCCCACGTCACTGGCCCTATTTTCTTTGCCTGGAAGGAGCTCTTAAACAAACTGGGGAAAATTCCTGCTCCATCTTGGGCAAGTTGCCTAACCATGCCACAGCTCAGTCTCCTCACCTGTATAATAAGGGTATAATATTACCTATTATTTACCTCTTTTCTGGACACATTTTATGTTCCTATTCATGATTTTCCTTTCAAATCTTTGCATATAGTGGGCTTTTCTGTCTGAAAGCTCTTCCTGTGTTTATCTGTAATCCATGCCCTTTCCATTCTACTACAGGAGCCCGTGTGGTATAGTGGGAAGAAGATAGATTTTCGAGGCAGATGTTCTTGACTTGACTTCTAACCCTGATCTTGGATGTGGAACAAATCACTTAACCATTCTTGAGCCTCATTTTTAACCTACCTTAAAGAGTTTGCAGATTGAAAAATATTAATAGATGCAAAGTGCCCAGCAAAAGAAGATATTCTAAAGACTGTCAGTTCTGTTATCACTCAGTTTCCTTTAACCACTTTTCATTTTATAAAATGGCAGAGGCTAAAAGAAAGCAGTAATTATTCTAGTTTTCATACTAAAATATTTTCCCAAGACCATAAAACATTTAAACAAAAGCAAGCAATAAAACATCAAAGAGTATTCAAATATTCCAACAAATGCTATTGCTGAGCGATTACATGTGAATAACTTTGCTTGATATTTATGATTTAATTCTATTTTCAAATTAAAAAACAACAATAAAGGTGACAATACTTTTAGGTCTGTCATCTGGAGGTTCTATGGAGTCAAAAGAAAAGCCGAAAGCACACTATGATTTTTAAAAACTTGGAAACCTGTAATATAGATAAAGCATTGAGGGATGGGAAAATGAAGCAGATGGCCCACACTCCCAACACCTTTTGCCTCCAGATAGCAGAGCATGGGAGAGGAGAGGAAAGCAGGATTGAGACCTGTGAGGGAGCCTGTGCCCCCTGACCAGGGGGACAGCCCAGTATGGCCCTTCCCCTAGGTCCTCCACTTCATTCTATGTTATAGCTGCTGGGATCCTCTGCCTTCAGAACCCCTGGGCAAATTATCCCAGTGGAGCACCAGGGAAGTGTTTCCACCCAACTGCTTGTCATCTGTGCAGTTAGAAAACCTTTGTGCTGAGTAGAACTCGAGAGGAAATCCATGAAATGTGATACAAGAAACAGACTCTTCACTACTCAAGAGGGGCCATGCCTTGTCTCACCTCTTCTGTAGCCACACCTACCCTCTCTCCATTTCCAGTGCAATGTTCTTTCTCCATGTCTTACCTATGTCTAAGTGGGAAGCTACCTTCTGTGTGACATGTTCTTATACCAGTCTTTCTGATTTCTTATACCTTTCAATGCACAGATTTCTGTGGCTAGGGTGTATGGGAGGCTGTGTTTGTCTCTCTCACTGGTGTCTGTTTATCCTTTCTCTATCTTTAGCACCACAGCTTACATCCTATCCTAGACTCCAAGATTGTTTTCCTTTCCCCTCTACATCACAAAACCACTCTCTAAGGTCTGAACTAGCTCTTCCACTTCCTTTCCTCGAAGCCTTACCCCACACCCCTTTGCAGTTTACATTGTTTGTCTCCTACCCCTAATGAAACTGAACCTTAAAGGCACACCACCACAGAATGTCCTAAGTGCCAAGGAGAACAGTGCTAATTTGGTGCTCAGTTATAGTACTTACCTGACCCCTAGTGCCACCTTCTACTTGGCTTTTGAGTTGTCCCCTTAAAATGTTTATTTCAACTGTATTCTTTGAGGTGTGTTCTAATCTTTTAAGTTTCTTCAAATGCTTTTTGGAAGAAGGCAGAGAGGAAATCCTAGTTACCAAAGTCACCAATATGTGTGGCTTCTTAGCTATCACTCATCTCAGCTCTTTTCTGATTTTGACACTGTTGATGGTTCTGTCACCCAGAAATGCCCTCCTTGGCACTATCTCTCTCATGCTGTCCACACCTCCTTGGCAGCCTCCTTTTCCTGCCCCCAAACAGATGCATTTTCTGGCATTTGCCTTTCTCCTCTCCTGCCATCTTTCCCAATTTCTTCTACCACCCACCTCATTCTCTCTCCCTTGGTGGACCAATCACTGCTATGGTGTCAACTTGAACTACAATGTCAATGACTCAAAAATGTGGGTGTTAGTCTAGACTCAAGCTACAGGTTTTCATTGCCAGTAACCTCTTCAACAGTTCTTGGAAATGCTATGGATACCCCAGACTCAATAAATCTAACACTAACTCACTTTTACCCATGTCCCCCTCTTCATCTTTGATAATGACATCATCAGATCTTTAGTCCCCTAGACTTAGAACCTCAGGGTCTTCCTATACTCCTTGCTGTCCCTCAGCCTACAATCAATCAATAGCCAAACTCTGGCACAACACCCTCCTTGTCTGTCCCCCTCATATCTCTTCTCACTGCCTCTGTCCTAACTCGGGCCTTCCTTAGTTCTTACCTGAATGACTGCCACCGTCTCCCAGTTGACCTCCCTGCTTCTAGTCTTTCCTGGCTCCAATATAGTTTCACACTGTGCCAGCATTGTCTCCCTGGAACACCTCTCTGATTATATCACTGCCTGTTCTGACACCTCGGGTGTCTCCCCAGCACCTACAAAACAATGAACTGATTGATGACCTAGCATGCCAGGTAAGAACCTATGGATTTTGACCCAATGCCCATTTTGCTACCCTCCTTTGCTTCCCTGCCTCCCAGTTCCAGAACACAGCTTGTTCTTTCCCTCTCCTTTTGCCTTGATTCATGCCCTCCCCATCTCTGCATCAAAACCTAACCAAGTTTTCAAATGCTTCCCCACATCAGAAGGCTTTCCAATCTCTCTGGCCAGAATCCCTCTTCTTCCTCTGAATTTTGCTAACACTCCGCTATTATTTGTTATAGATCTTAGAAAGAACTTATTTTTTAACATTCCTATATGCTGAGCTAAGTGGTTCACATGTCTGTCCTTTTTAATTATCATAATACTTCTACAAAAAGGGCTGTATTAAAACCATTTTACAGACAGGAAAACTGAGAATGGGATAGATTAAGTAACTCGACCAAGGTTATATGGGTAGTGAGGCAGTTTCCTTCAGACTGCACCCTCCATTCTTTCTTCAGTATGCCAGGTCACCTTTAAAGAATGATACTCCTTTGTCTTCCCTGAGGACAAAGAGCCACAGAAATCTAAGGGAACTGAGATGACCATTTAGCAGTGACAAAGCAGCTCTGACTTTGGACCGTCCTAGTCCCAGTTCTTTACTTGGCTTTTCTCCTTTTAGACCCTCTTCTGATATTTGATTTCTGTTGCCTTTTAAAAGTTTCATTATTATGCATAATGTATTCATTGAAGGGCAGCATTTCCTGTAATTTATGTCTCTTCATTTTACTACTCAGCAATTCCTCGGTATTTAACCTCATAAATTTCCAGTTATTGTCCTATATTTACACATTGCATCTGCCGGAGAAGTCTGTGCAATTTAATACTGCATGGAATCCGAAGTGACACTTACAAAGAGGGTGAGCCTGCAGCTTATGCCTCTCCTAACAAAGTCGGATTGCTCCTGATCAAAATCGAACCACTGCACCTTTTCCCTACCCTTGTATTTATCTTATTAAATAACAAAAGGGCCTGATCCTCCTGACTTCCCAAAACCAACCCCAGCCCATTCCTGGGAGGCTATCTGCTGAGTGCCTCAAAGTCCCTTTGTGGCAGTGATTGCTTTTTGCATGCTGTACCTTTCCATCAGCCTTCAGGGGAGCCGGCCCCACCCTCTCTGAAAAGCCAAACATTACTAAAACCTCACCTCATCTGTCTCTCAGCTCCCTTTATTCCTCTTATATTGTTCTGCCATTGCCCTAAGGCCAAAAGATCTTTGGGGCAGTGGCCCTGTTTGGTGTTTGGCACAATTTCATTTACTGAACATCTCTATGTACATTTATGATGCCATATAACTAATAATAAAAACAGGACCGCCTAGGGCATTGGTTTTTTTATTGTCAGCTCCATGGCAGCTGTGGGGGGATGGGAAGGCAAAGGACAGAGCATGCAGGAAGATCCAGGACTTGCCAATAGAGGCTGGCCCTTGCCACATCCCCTTCCAAGGGCTGTGATGCTGCCGCTGTGAGTCTTGTCCAGACCCCCTCCCAGAGTTACAGGACAGCAGGTCAGAACAGAGGATTTTATGTGCGGAGGGGGAGCTGCCTGGGTTGTGTACCCCACTATTTTTCAAGTGGCAGGTTTGCCCATCTCCAGGTGCGTGCAAAATGGACGATGGCAGAGTCCCACTGTTCATCACTGCCTATTCCTAAATTGATGCAGCTCTCCTTGGACGCCATCAGCTGTGCAGTAATCCGTATTGATGGCTGGGCTTTTCGAGCAGCAGCCGTTTGTATGCTCCCGGTCCTCCTGTGACTGCCTGTTCTTTGTGCACATGGCCTGGGTGGTATATGCCCCTGGATCCTCTGACCTGGACTTTAAAAGCATGTTAAAAAGGCCATTACAGGATTTCAGAGGCAAAAATTCCTTCCCAGAAGGTTTCCTCAAGAGGCAGCATCGAGTAATGGAAATAGCCCTGACTCTGAAACTATGTGGCCTGATTTTGTGTTTCAGGTCTGCCCTTTGCTATCTCTGTGGCCTTGGGTAAATCACTCAACCTCTCTGAGCTTCAGTTTTCCCTTCTGCAAGTAAGGAGGAGAAGAGCACTCTACTTCAAAAGATTGTTTAAAAACCACATATAGTCTCTTAGTATATTAAAGAATATCTATACTTGCTAAAAAGTGCTATAGAAGAGGTCATGATTATTGATTCTATAGTCAATTATTCAATAATGGTCAACTATTTTATAAAGGAAAGAAAGAGACAGAAGGAAACACCTACACTACATATGTTGCTATAAAGGTATAGCAAGGCAGTGATAAATATTGAAAACTGTACTGGAGTGATGGAAGAAGAAACTGCTCATTTCCATTCTAGATTATCTCTGCTAATTCAGATGCTTTGGCTGGTCTGGAACACGAGGCACATTGTAGCTATTGGCAGCGTCCACTACGGAAGGAATGAGTGAACCCTCTCTAAGCTTACAATAAAAACCAATGTTGCGTTTTACATCTATTCAGAGTGTGAGGCTTGTAAACAGTTAAAAGGGCTTGTTCAGTGGGACTCACAGTTTAAAAACTGAAGAGCACACGGGTGGGATGTACTAGAAAAACGATTGGCATTGACCTTGGAAACACATGACCAGCTGGAAGCAGCCCTTGAATGTGCCACAGCCCAAACGGACTGAATCTAGTTTACAAAATGTGCAATTGCTGAAAAACATTCATTCTGGGTGGGGTATTTAGTCGTGCCAAAGCGAAGACAAACTCAACACAAAGGAGAGTGGACTGACCACCTGGGATGAGGGCCAGCTTGCGTCCTCTTCTGAAATTTTTATAATGATCTCAGCCATTTCAGCCCCACACGCTGTTTGTGAAGGCACAATTTCCCATCACCTTTTAAAACGGTCTCTTCTTCTCCACAAGCAAAGCCTCGTAAGCACACTGTGCATGCAATTTGGGGTTATTACAGATGAGTTAACCTCCATCTCTGAGCTGCACATGCCAAATGCTGTACTGGGCCCTGCAGAGGAAAGAGGTCAATTTCCCTTCTAAGTTCTGAGGCTCTAACTGACATTTTCAGAAACAGGCGGTTAATAAAGAAGATAGAGATGGTCTGTTCTAGTGGAATATTTTCTTTCATTCAATAAGAATATGCCATATAGTACTTTTTTAACTTGTCAATCTGCAAAAAAAAAACAAAAACAAAAAAACAGCAAAATTGAACAAGCAAGCACCTTACCTGTCTACCTCTCTCTATAACTGAGAAGTTTGACCTATAAAAATGATAAGACCATAAGGAGATGTTTCCTCAAATGCAGACAAAGGAAGAGGCAGTGGCTGCTTCAGATTTGCTTCTGCCTCTTCTTTTTGGATTTTGACTCCTAGTGTTTGTGTTTTGGAAGGTGTGTCTAATGCTGGTCCCCAAATCCAGTATTTCAGGTTTCTTCAGCCATTAGCAAGAAAGAAGGGGATCAAGGCAGACACTCACAGCCATTTATCTTCTTCAAATGCAGCATGCTTTGTAAATGAAAGAGGCCAATCAATAGGGCAATAAAGAAGGAGAACAAGTGGCTGGGAGGGCCCCACTGCTTGGTGAGGTCTAGTCACTGCCAGGACCCTGTGCACACTCCATCCCAGAGAAGTGACTTATTAGCACTCCAGAGAGGAGAACCAGAGGCTTGGTTTTTTTAATTAGCTCTCTATTAAACAGAACAGTGACTATTTTCATGCTGGCATCTATAGAGTAAATACACATCAGTTTAACATCTGGAGTTATTGAAATCACACCAGGTATATATTAGCCACCATATAGGAGGCAGTGCTATGAAGGGGAGAGTCACAGACTGGGGATGAGACAGATGGAGTTCCAGTCCAGCCTTCCCCACTGATCAGCTCTATCAAATTATATGTCATTTTGCTTCTCTGGCCTCAGTTTCCTCATCTCTACATTGGGATGAGAACCACACTTGCAGACTTCCGTTCAAGATCGCGGCAAAGGTAAACATGGCTTGCCTCCTTGCACAACCATATCAAAATCACAACTGAACTACAGCACAACCATTATTCAGAACCACTGGAAAGAGAGCTGAATGGAAATCCTATAATTACGTAATTAAAAAAGAAACTACATTAAGATGGGTAGGAGGGGTGGAGAGGGGGGAGGGGGGAGGGAGGAAGATGTGGAATAGGCTGGACCCACACCCATGTGTGGTGGATAAAAGTCAGGAGGGTATCTTGGGAGTGAGGGGTCCCAGCCCCACACCAAGCACCCCTCCCCAGCCCAGGGCTTCAGTGTCATAAAGATAAGTCCCCATAACTTCTCACTGTAAAAACCAGTGGGGATTCAGGCTATGGAACAAAAATGGCTGGACTCCCTGGCAGTTTCTCTTAAAGGGCCTATAACAGACTTACTGAAACTCAGTCCCTCTGAGCTCTAGCATGGGAGCAGCAATTTGAAAGGTACCAAAGGCGTATGGGGGAACTGAAGTGTCTGGCATCAGGGTGAGAACTGGGGGTTCAGCTTTCTCCCAGACAGAAGTGTTGGCAGAGGCCTTTGTTCCTTTTTTGAGCTCTCCCCCAACAGAACAGGCAAGCAGATGTCATATATGAGACTCCATCAACCTGGATCACACTGTTTACCCACCCTGGTGATTCCCTGAGGCTCCACCCCACACAAGCAGGTCCACAAAAGCTGTTTCCAGTGGCTTTTCCTTATAAATGGCTTGTTTTGGTTTATACTTCAGATTTTCCTAAATTCTCTCAAACAAGCAGCATCTGGCCTCTTTAAGCCCTGTGCCTATTGCCAAGTGGCCCCAGGCCTGGAACTAGAATCAGTTGGCCTTGATTCACAGCCTGGCCTTGCTTGGGCACCTGTAAGCCCAGAACAAGTAGCAGCCAACAGCAGATTGCTTTGTAGCTTATGCTGGGTGGCCCTGGGCAGAACACAGGCAGTGGCTGATATTGGCTGGCACCTCCCAGGAGGTCTCAGAGCCTGCACGCCCAGTGGACAGCTACAAACCATGTTGCAGCACCACCAAACCACCTCCACAAGCAACACACTCAAGGGGTAGACTCAGAGGGCACCAGAGCCCTACTGAAATAAATCCTGCTCTGTCCAGTGGATCCCTGCACAATTGATCCTCCACTGTGGTCAGAGGTTGGTGGTCAGTGGTCACAGCCAATCCTTGCAGTTTATAGGAGTAGGTAAATCCCTCCCATTGACCTGCCAACAGTAATCAAGGCTCAACTATATGAGGAAGGTGTACTCAGCCCACACAATGGGCTCACCTTGAATACCCAGCTGGGTGATAAGGGAGGCTGCACCACTGGACCCTACAGGACACCTACTACATTAGGCCACACTACCAAGACACAGAGTCAGAGCAGCTCTACCTAATATATAGAAACAAACACAGGGAGGCTGCCAAAATAAGAAGACAAAGAAACATGGCCCAAATGAAAGAACAGAACAAAACTCCAGAAAAAGAACAGAGTGAAATGGAGATAAGCAATCTACTAGATGGAGAATTCAAAACACTGTTTATAAGGATGCTCAGTGAACTTAGTGAAAACTTCAACAGCATAAAAAGGGGGCATGGAAACCATAAAAAAGAACCAGTCATAAGTGAAAGCCACACTGACTGAAATGAAGAAAAGTTTATAGGGAATCAACAGTAGAATGGATGAAGTAAAAAATCAAAATAGCAATTTAGAATATAAGGCAGCAAAAAACACTAAAACAGAACAACAATAAGAAAAACATAAGGATAAAAAAATGAGGATAGTTAAGGAGTCTCTGGGACAATTTCAAAAGTGTACCAACATTTGCATCATGAGGGTACTAGAAGGAGAAGAGAGAGCAAGAAATTAAGAACCTATTCAAAAAAAATAATGAAATAAAACTTTCTTAATTTGGTGAAGGATATAGACATGTAAGTCCAGGAAGCACAGAGAATCCCAAACAAGATGGACGCAAACAGGCCCACTCCAAGACATATCATAATTAAAATCCCAAAGGTTAAATATAAAGAGAATCCAGCAAGAGAAAAGCAATTAGTTACTTAAAAGGGAGCTCCCATAAGACTGTCAGCTTATTTCTCAAAAGAAACTGCAGGCTAGAAGGGACTGGCAAGAAATATGCAAAGTGATGAAAAGCAAAGACCTACAACCAAGATTGTTCTATCCAGCAAAGCTATCATTTATAATCAAATGGCAGATAAAGAGCTTCCCAGACAAGAAAAAGCTAAAGGAGTTCATCATCACCAAACCAGTATTATATGAAATGTTCTTCTTTAAGAAGAAGAAGAAGAAAATGAACAATAAAGTGGCAATAATCTAACAATAATTCAACCTAAAAAAATAATAAATGGACGAGCAGAATAGGAACAGAATCATAAATACAGAGAACACTTTGATGGTTGCCAGATGGGAGGGAGGTCAAGAGCATGGGAGAAACAGGTGAAGGGATTAAGAAGTCAAATTGACAGAATAGGATTGGAGATGTTAAATACAGCATAAGGAATAGAGTAGACAAAGAACTTATATACATGACAATGGTGTGGGGATTGACTGAGGGAGTGGGGGAGTCTGGGTGGATGGGGCGAATGGGGAAAAACTGGGATAACTGTCATAGTATAAACAATAAAATATAATTAAATGTAAAAAAAGAACTTCACCTGCCACCTAGAGTATATTGGGAGGATGACAAGGTAAGTCATGGTAAAGTATTTGACAGACGCATTTAGCAAGTGCTCAAAAATATGTGTTCATGTTAGTTTTATTGAATGGAAGCTGAGATGCTAGAAGTTTGGGGAGAGAAAATGGATCACTCTAGGAGAACCCATTGTACCCCTTGAGGCTGTTCTGTTTTAGAGGCATACCTGCAATTCCTCTGAAGAAGGACCATTTCCTGAACTATGGGGCTTCCCTCAGCATGAATAGGTGAAGTATAATGATGAGTGGGAGGAATATAACCTACCAATATATGAACATACTAAACACCACCGTTGTTAATCCCCAGTGTTTTGATCACATAATTTTTGACTGGAACAGAACTCTAGAGCACACAAAGCTTCATCTACTTGTTTTGTGAAAACCCTGAGAGAGATTAAATGCCTTGCCCGAGGTCACACGTTGAGTTAGTGGATTAAGTCAGATTTCTCTTTCATTTTATCTAGGTAATTTCCCAAAACTCTTTATAAAAATATATATATCAATATTAGGAAGGAATTAAATGGTCTTTCAAGTAACTACAGGAATACTCAAATATCTTAGAAGAAAAGCATATAAAGTTTATGGATCCTCGTTTGAGAGATACGGCCCAGAAACAATCAGAACCCTCCTCCAACCGCCAAGCTTGAGCTGCGTACTCAGGCCTTAGCCTCTGGCCAGGTGCAGCCTAGGTTCCCCGGGTTTTCCCACAGTGACCCTCGTTATATCCAGTGAAATGGCTGTGGGGTGCAAGTCAGAGAGCAGACAGCACACACCTAAGATTGCCTGTGCATAGCAACCCCATGAGTCACTCATAGAAACCCTGCTAGACTCTAAGTGTTGGATTTCCCTTTCCTGGTGCAACAGAATGTCCACGCACCACTAAAGAAAAAAATTCTTTAGTAAGCGACACCCAGTTGGAAGCTGTGCATCTGGAAGAGGGATGTCATTTAACACCTTACCCTTGGTGGTGGCAAATGGCCTCCTACTCCCCCACCCTACTAGAAGCCTCTTGCTGACAGGTTATGGGTTCTTTTGGTGCCCTAGCCCAGAATTCTATGTATAACATAATCACAAGGGAAAAAATTGCAATGGAAAAGCAGGCACAAACATACTCTTGAGTCTATTTTTTACCATAATTACTATTTATAACTTACAACTTGTAAGTTACATGCTTTCAATGTGGTAAAGAGGCTGTTTAAAATATTGTAATGAAAAGGTTCTGTGAACTTTAGAGCCAGAGAAACAAATATTCCAACTGGTTCTGCCACTTGCTAGCTCTGTGTCCCTGGGCAGATGACCTAACATCTCCAAACCTTAGGTCCTTCACATCTACTGTATAGAGTGGTATAAGTTTTAGAGATATGTCTAAATAAGTGTATGTTACATGCAAGATCTATTATTAGATGTTGAAAAATGCCAGTAATAATTCAAGTCAGAGTTTTCATTAAGATAACTCTCTAATGAAAAATATCTGTCCTCAACATTAAAAAATATTATAGAACAAATAGCTGGCAACATAGAAATACTTTAGATGAGCTATTGTAGACTTAAGAAATGAGGTACTGGCTCAAAGTCTTTATTTATATACTGACTAGTTAAAGATATTAAACAGGGGTTGATAAAAGCTAAATTTCCAATACAATATACCAGATTGTTCCATCTTCCCAGAATTAAAAAATGTAAATGATAGATTTTTGTCATTAGCATCACTTTACTAGAAATCGCTGGCTCTAATTATTGAAGACTTGAACTTTGCACATGAAATTAAATCTCTCTCCAAAATTTCATTTGCATATGGCTCCCAATCATAGCCCCATGTACACAAAGAGAAATGTCATTTGCTTCACCTTGCTTCCAGCTGTCCTTCCTAAGCTCCTTTCCTCCCCCATCAGTGCCGGATCCCAGAGACCAGGCCTTGACCACTGAGGACTGTTGGATTGGCTCCACACACTGTGTCTTGGCTGTAGGACCCTTGTGCAGATGAAGATGTCAAAAGGCAATCTGCAGCGAGAATGACAGTGTGATTAACCAGAATGAGGCCTAAGTCAGAAGTAGCACGGACCACTGGGAAATTAAGGCACCAATTTTCACCGTCAAGATCAGCTGTGATAGGGCGGTATATCCTAGCAACAGCAGAAGTCTTAACCTTGCCGTCACAGCAAAAACTAATTTTGTGGTGTTATCTGTTCCAATATCTTTTAATCCAAAAAGTCTTTAAACAGAAAGTAAATACTCACACATTTCTTTTCCTATATCTGCCTTTTGCCTCTAATTGGGAAATCCTTAATTCAGTGAATTAAAAGGTTACTGAGTCTTAACACAAATTTCATTTGCTTTCATTCTTGACGCAAGTGTGGGAAACCTCATTGGAGACACAGAGAGGGATCATAATAGTTCATGTACATGGAGAAAATGACACTTAAAGTTACCCTGGTGTATCTTAAACCAAACATACCATATTTTAGTATCTAGCTGAACAGTGTTATAGCATGCCCGGTTATTATGTTGATTCAGGTTTACTACAAGGCATTGCCACCTCTTAAAAGATAACATCACATAAAGTGGCCACCCAATAATGGTGGAGGCTTTTCTGGCTCTTTACATGAGTGCTTTAAAAAGCCCTGGCTATGATATATTTCTATTTATAAAAGTAAGCATCATAGACTTTTAGCTGCCAGATCTGTTCTTGAGACAAGATAAATCAGCAATTTCATGCACCATATCAAACTGTCAGAATATGTAATGTCTCTTTTGAAAAATAAGCAAAAATAATGTTGCTCTTCAATAAGCCTAATTCTCCAATGTCAAAATTTTCTACATATCCTTATATTTCTGGATAGGAGGCCTCTATCCAAGTTCTCTAAGCTGCCTCTTAGATAGAGAAACCATCCCTGAAGCAGCCTGTTTTGCTCAGTGCTTCATCACAGGGTCTGGAAATCACCTGAGAGCTAAGCCATGTACATGGGACCCAATGATAGGAAGGAGAAGGGAACACAGTAAGTAGAGCAGCCACGGCCAGGGAGGGAAGAGAAGAACCTGGGCCAAGAGGAATCAAGGATTCTTGAGGAGAATCAAGGATCTCTTTCTGTGGCTGGATAAAGACAAAGCGCAGGGATTAAGGAATAAGCATGTTAGTGGCAAAAAAAGGAAAAGAACCAGGGTACCTCATCCAAGTATTCAAAACTCTGCCCACCAGACAGAGTAGGGGCTCCTCTGTGGTGTGACTGCAGGATGTTGGAAAGCTGACCATATGTCTGTCCTGTGGCCTAGCCCTAATTCAAGAGAAGTGTATGTCCTTATATGATGGATGGGAAATCCTCCCTGTTATAGAAATTCATTCTTGGGGTACAATGACAATCAGCCTATAACCCAACTCCTATGCCAATTTCCTAGGGAAAAAAAGGGGGGCAGACAGAGAAACCCAGACAAAGCAGGCAACAGAACGAAGGATCCATTTGCATGTTTCCCTCATATTCAGGCAAAAGATTAGATTTGCTTAAAGTATGCACATTGATGACAGGAGAAGGCTTCTCCCAGTGTGTGGGTACCCAGGGGAGACATTTTACTGACAAGGGGTGACTTAGATTTTGCACACTAGTGGCTTTTATTCCTCTGGTCTTTGTGGCACACATTTGCCTTGGTATTGATTAAGGGCCAAGTTCAGAGCTCTCTAGAAAGTCTTAAGATTTCACACAGGAATGCCAGAGCAAGTTTGCTGGTGTCTTCTATTTGCCAGTGTTACTGTGGTCATTGCTGTTTTGACATGTATGTGAAGCTGTGTCTTGAAAATCTGAAGCATACCTCCTAGCCCTCTTGTTTCCAGACACCCATGATCTCAGTCTGTCACTCAACAACCCCATGTAGATTTCATGTCTGAGGAACAGCTTTTGCATTTCTCAGGCAGTCCAAGCTGCTGCTGAGCTACTCTGCAAAAAATAAACCTCGCCTCTTCTCTCTGCTGCCTGCCAAAGTCAGCTGGCAGCCCCACTGTCTCCCCTTCCCCCAGGCTTCCTGACGGTGTTCAGAGCTGCATATCACAGTATATTCTTCATGAAATAATTTCTTTCTTCTTGCTCCAGCCAGAGCCTGTCAGTCATGCACCTTATTTCCACCTTCTTCCCTCCTCCTTAGAGATGCAATATAGTGAATGTTACATGCATGAATTTGGGGACAGACTGCCTGAACTGAATCCCAGATCCAATAGTTACTAGCTGTGTGAGCTCAAACAAGTTACTTAACCTCTCTGTGCTTTTTTTCAGACCAATCTTTAAGAAAAACATTCTGCATAACTATATTAATCAAAATTTTGGTGTCTAATTATAGGAAAACATTAAGAAATCTCCTCCACAGAATAATCTCTTTATAATACTTAATTCTATTTGGCTGTGCTGCCTATTCATAATGACCAACACCACAAGTTTTTGTTTTTGTTTTTCATTTACCAGTCTTTCTGATGAGTTTCTTCGTCAAACTATAGGTGTTGGATTAGATGTTTGTTTTGTTGTTTTATAGCTTATATTTTGGCAGCATACAAAAATACCTAGCAATGACATAGTTCTTTGCTGTTTGGCAAGAATGCTTTTATACACAGTATTTTGCTACCCTCTCAACAATTCTGTGATATAAAAATTATGATAGATGTTATTATCTGCATTTTTCTAATGATTAAACTCAGTTCAGAGGGAATCCTCTTATCCCAAGGTCAAATGCAAAGCAAGTAGCAGTTGGCACACCACACATTGCAACCGCTGTCACATAAAAATAACAGAGATTTCACTCCCACTTACAACTTGTGGACCTTACTAATCCTCTCAATAATTTTGCAGCCAAGTTTGGTGTAGCTTGATTCATTCCTCGGCAAGTTTCCAGCAAGGATGGTAAACGTCAATCCCTGTCAAAAGAACGGTTGGTTTGATGCAAAGTGATCTGTGAGCACCTAAAGGATGCTGTTAATTGATTCTTCAATGCTCCTAAGTGTGACCAGGTGTGATGAAGTGTAAAGAAGTATGTGATGTGGATGTGGCGGAGCTGTCACACAGAGAGGACTTTGACTGTTGGAAGATACACTTCCTCAGTTACTGTCCATCTTCCTGTCCAAACACCTGTCCCAAACCACCCTGCCTTGGCAACTTCAGAGGCCTTCAGAGAGGTAGCAAAGAGGCACCTGCCATCTTCATGCACACCTGAGTAGGACAGACACATGTGACCACACTGGGACTTGGAGGTGGATTTTCTGAGAGAGGTAAAAGATCATCTCTGACCTGTAGTTAAGGGCGAAGATCATTTCTAGGACTAGGATTTTTCTAACTGAAAAAGTATATCCTCACCAAAATCCATTTTTAAATTAAGAAAACTGCATCTAGAAAGTCATTTAGTCAGTTATAAAATATCCTCACCAAATGTAGCCATACACACACACACACACACACAAAAAAAAAAAAGCCTGGGTAGTATTGGAAAGGAAGAGGATAGCCAAGCAGCTGAGGCCAGAGGGTAAAAGAACATGTCTGTTGTGGGAAGGAGGCATAGTTGTGTAAGTGGTTGAGCAAGCTGGTGCTGCCCGTCTCTCCTGCACTCTTCCACACGGCTCTGGCTACCTGCAGTCAGCTTCCTCCTCTCTGCCAATCAGTGAGAAGTTAACGAGTCAGTTTCATCAGCCTGGTCCCGGGACCATGACTTCTGCAGGTGTTTGGTCTCGGTGTGTGAGAGTGGAAATGTAAGATGCCCTGCCCCAAATCCCTCACTACACCCCTTTCTGCCCTGGGCTTTGATTGGTTGGGGTTGTGCATTCCTCCAGGGCATTAATGCTCTGTAGCAGTGAGAGTTTGCAGGGAGGTCTCCAGAAACAGAGTAAGATAGAATCTAACATGAAAGATGCTTATCAGGGGGAAAATGAGACTGTGATGCACATCAGAAATCAGACAAAGACTCAGTCAACCCAGTGAGGAACTATTGAGTAGCTATGGCCCATCACTCATGTCACAGAGTCACCTATTTGTCCTGGCTCACCCAAGACTTTCCTTCTTTTGGCACTGGCACTGAAAGTTGTACGTTATGGGAGCATCATAGCCTTCAGCAAATTGGGACAGCTGATCACCCTTAGCACTTGTTCTATATTGGGAATAATGTCTCACTGAGTCTCAGGGTCTGAAGCTGAAGCAGACCTTGAGGGGGCTTCAGGTGGAGGATGCCCACTGAGCCCATGACGACAGCTGGGTAACAAGTATTCACCCCAGTACAAGGGAGGTGTGAGTGCTGCGTCTCTGGTTCTCACTAGTCGGCCTAGCTCTTGTCTCTGGTCCACCTGCTGTGTTTGAGAATAAGCATGGCCTTTGGAGATATTCGGACCTGGATTTAAATTTCAGCTGGGCTTCTCATTGGGCAATTCAACCTCTGAGGCCTCAGCACTTTTTTAATAGAGTTGGGTAATTGTAAAGATCCAATGAGATGATATAAATGTACTATCAGCACAGCATGGGTCCTTGGTAAGGATGAGTCAACCTTATTTTGAGAGAAAGTCTTCCACCTTGGAAAATCAAAGAGAAAACTGCCTCAAGCAACTCCCACTCTGGTTAGCCTTCAGCTTTGTCATATCTGCCCTTTAATACCCTTTCTAAAGGTGCTGGCTCACCTTTACCTGCTCACTGGATAGTTTCCATGTCTGTGCAATCAGATGAAAGCAAGAGTGCCTGACAACCAAGAATTCTAAAATTCACAGTGGCAGCCAAAAGAGAATGACTTTACTTGCAGGCTGTCTGTTCTCATGAAAATCTAAGAGTCAAAGAGCGCCTGGGAGGCATCAACAGCCTGTGTTCTGCGAAGTCCCTGCAATTCTGAACTGTAGGCAAGAAAAGGGTAATGCTGACTGAGCTTGGAAAAGTGCAGTGGAAGGCAAACAAATAAATGATTTAAGGTTTTAGAAGAAAGGCTTTTGAAGAAAGCTTGACCTTAACCTCTGGAGCTTAGAGCAAAGCTCTACTATGTGAAGGTAGGTTGCAGTAGTAAATTGGTCTGGACAAAATACATAGACAGTCATTATGAGAGAAGGAAACCCACCTTACCTTGTTGGGGCAATGACTGCTGATAAGACATGTCCTTAAATGGCAGCCTGCTGGGAGGAATTGGGCTAAATTCAAGGACAATAGCCATCCTCATTAGAACCAGAAAGCCAGGAACTGTGTTACAGGGGCCAGCTTATCATCCTATTTCATGAGCTGCTTGCCTATGTCTGGTTGGCTCAGTTGAACAGAGTAGGGAGTTAATGAGGTCAAGGGTAGGAGGCTGAATTCCTACAAAGACCAGCTAGCTTTATATTTGTCCACTGCTATGGATTCCACCACTGAGATAGACCATGAATCTCACAAACGTGTGTTTACACATTACTCGTGTGTTCTCAAGTTTACTGTCTGGGGATTTCACTGAATTCTTAGTAGATATGGAGATAAGACCTTTTTTGTTTTGAGTCTCAACTAGTGGTCTAGCCTAGCAGTGAGACATTAATTCAGTCACACCTTTATTCATTCTGTTAACCAACACATATTTGAATGCTTCCTCTTTGGAGGTGGTGTGCTAGGTGCTATAAATACAGTGATAAGAAAAAAGGAAGACTATCATTGGAGGAACAGGAAATCAGCGGAGGAGAGAGACACAGAGAGCACCCAGGCTGACATGAATGCAAGCACCAAGATGACAACTGACAGTTGTACAGCAGTCCTAGAAAAAATGTTTTCTCTGATTAGGAAAAAAAAAAGAACAGAAATCTGTAGAAAAAGGTATCTCCATGAAAAAAGTAAACTGTTGGCATGACCAAAGAGTTCAAAACTATAGAAAGAAGATTTTAACTTCTATCAATAAATTTGAGGTGAATAAATAATACATATATGGAAATTAAGAAAATAAAAAGATAATAATTCAAGAGAAAATGACAAACTGAATGGAACAAGACAGGAGATTATAGCATAGGAAAAGAAGCTGGAAGAAGCTGCATATGGGGAGCAGCAACTGGGAATGTAGAGTGGGGGGGTCAGAGACTCCTCTTTTTTTATTGCAGTTCTAGTAGTGCCATCTGATTGTTTAAAACTATGAATTTATTACTCAGAAATTATTTTAACTTTTAAAATGCTACATGTCTAAAAGCAAAAGTCAACAGGCATTTTAAAAATCTAAAACGTAAGTTGATAGATCGAAGACTTCAATTAAACATATGGTCAAGGCTTCAATGAAACACATAGCCTGTAACAGTGAAGACTGTTAACAACTTAAATGTCCATCAATAGAGACTGGTTAAACAAATATCAGTGAATCCATGAAATAAATGAACTATTTCACAGCCTTTGAAAATAAATGGTAGGTTGAAGTGTATTGACATGGAAAGACCTCTCCATATATTTTTAAGGGAAAAGATCAAATTGCAGAGAAGTATATGCCAAGGTGTGTACATATGTGTGTGTTTTTGTCTGTGCACACATAGAACAATGTACAGAAGGACACACAATAAACTATTAACTGTGGCTACCTCTAGGAATGTTTGGAGCAGGGTCAGAAGCACTTTCACTTTTGCTCTAAATATTTTTTGTCTGTATTTTTATAATAGGTAAGTACTATGTCTACTGTTAAAGATAAAATCCAGAAAGAAAATATTTTTTAACTAAAATACAAACGCAGGAGGGGTTGACCCAGTTGCATCTGATTTTAGGAAGCTCCCTGGTGGCAGTGCAGACAGGCCAGGAGGCAGAGGAACAGAAGGCATGCAGACCGTTAGGAGACAGAGCTGGTCCTGGCAAGGGCTATGAGGACCAGAAATAGGACTCTAGAAAGGAGAATGAAGAAGAAGAGCAATTCTGAGTTAGAAAAGCTGCGTCACAGGCTTTGCACTGATTGCCCAGTAATAATGAGGGATTTGATTTGATAGATTGTATTTTGTGGTAGAAAGAAATGGAGAGATGGCCAGGATCCAGAATTCCCCAAGCTGTGAACATCCCTGTTTAAGTCCTTAGGGTATCTCTACCCAGAGACTAAAGAGAGTAAGTTTAACAGCTGACTCAAGTGTGCTATCAAGCCAGCTCTGATTCCCACACCCCAGGAGGAAACCTTTGTGGTCAGCAACCACACAGTAGTTCTGGTTGTCTATGGACTTTTCTAGAGCCAGGCCTCCTTGGCCCCTTTTTTCTTGATCAGCACCTTCAAGACTTTCCAAACCTATGGTGAAACAAGGTATAAAAGGCAACACAACCTGGAATGGGGGTGAGTGTGGAGGGGTAGGCATTTAAAATTTAAACTGGCCATACCTGCTTCTGTATCCTGAAGGTGCCTGGGGATGGATGGGGCTGTAGATTAGGGTGTGGGGTGAGGTGACAAACTCCAGGTCAACGTGGAATGTTTGTCTGATCAGCTCGCTTCCCACTGCAGAGACAGGTAGAGGAGAAGGAGGGGAGACCCAGCGACTATGTCCCCCAGTTACTCAAAGAGGGACCCAGAGCTGTGTTTGGAAGAAGCGGCAAAGGAAAGGAAAGGATGAGCAAATTCATGAAGGACTAAAGCCTGACTTGGTGAAAAGAACAAAGGCACAATAACCTGAACAAGACTATCTGCTCCTCAATCCCTCTTGCCTATCCATCACATAAATTGCATTCTTCTCCTCCAAATAGTCTATTACCCACACAAAAGCCTTATGATTGTGGGTTTGGGGAGTGGGCGTTGCTAAATAGAATATGTTTGGGAGAAAAAGTGTATAAAATAATGACAGCCCATTCAGGATAGCAAGGGAATCCATAAAGCTGGGGGTAGGTTAATTTTACCTGAAGTTTGAAAGAGGGGACAGCTCATTCTAACATTTAGGTTAAATGGTGACAAAATTATTAAGACACCTGTAACATGTAGTCCCTAGGGATCGGCCCTCTGGAGCACAGAGCAGAGCAGAAAAGGGAGGGGATGTATCTAACCCACAAACAGAATTCCCAGCACCTATGGGCACCCCACCTTCAAGGGGGGACAGATAAATGCAATTGTCTCATGTGTCCTGAAGGGAAGAAACTAAACATTCACTGAATAGCCAAAGTGACAACCAGAAAAAGTTCAATGACTAAGGAAATTTCTCTGTTTAGAAACCAGTGCAGAAACAATGGGGCTTATATGTGAGTTGGAGGCTTTATTACAAAATCGTCCTTGACCAAACACTCTACATTTTTCAGTGCATTATTCATGCCTCCAGAATGTCCTATGAGGCAGGGTCCCCAACCCCTCCTGGCCCTGTACACTGATTGCCACGGAGCTGGGACAAGTTAGCCTATTTGGATGTATTTGAGAAATGGTAATAAAGAAGGAGCTTTCATGTCTTTCACATTTATAGAATGCTTTGAAGTTTGTTTAGAAGCATTGTCTCTTAAAATGATCCCATGAGGCAAGTGTTGTTACCTAATCTTTTGCATAGGAAAATATCTCTGAGAAAGATTAAATATCCACAGAGACAGAGTGACTTAGCAACTTTCATGCGGTTTAACTATGAGCCAAACCCCATACCATGCCCCAGTGATACAGCTATGAAGAACATCAGATCCGTTGCCACCTAAGCCTTCCTGCCTTATGGCCATAGGAGCTGCTTTCCTTTGGGGATAGAAAATTGGCACAAGCTGCATAGCCTGTGGGTTTCTGTAGCAGCTGCCACCTGGGTGCTCTTGAATGCCCCATGCTGGGGTCTACTCAGGAGTGTCTTGGTGCCTGAAAGCCTGAATCCTCTGTATGTCTGATACTAACTTGTTTTGATTAGACCATCCTGGTGGGAGATCCCCTGGGGGTAACTAATTCCAAAATATAATGTGGTACTTGCTCTGGGAAAATGTCCCTCTTGGATCCCTCAACCAAACCTCTGATCAGAAGAAACTACATTGGCAGTGTGGCTGCAATGCTCAGCAAGTCGTGCGTGGCTCATCAAGATCTAGAAGCAAACACAGAATACTTTTGTCTCTTCTCTTTTTTTTTTCAAATTTTGGATGGGCCCTAAACAGGAACTCCTGGTTTCCTCTCTTCTGGGCTTTGCCCAGAAGTATTCAGAGGCCAAACAGTGCCAAGAAAACAAAAAGTCAGCCCCAAAAGAAAGATTGCATGAGCAGAAGAATCTCTCTTCTTGCATGTATTAGTCTCTGAAGACCTCCAATCTCTAGGGACAGTCAGAGGGGAAAACCACAAGTGTCTCCCCACCCCCCAACCCCCGCTTTATAGATGGGATTCCAAGCAAGGCTCAAGGGCCTCAAGTGGCCATGCTGACTGGCCAGTTATCTGCAGAACTGGGCCTCCACCCCGACTGCTTTGCCTGGAAAATCTGCTCAGTACATGTGCTCATCAAATGATATGGGTGTGTCTCCTGGATCTGCCTCTAGTATTCATGTGTCCTTAGCAAGTTTCTCACCTTTTCTCTGATTCACTTGAGAGTGGGACACAAAATAGGGATGATAATAATGGAACTTATATCCCAGCTAACACGCAGTAATCTCCCAGCAAGTGTTAACTATTGCTATGATTTTGTTGATGCTGTTGTTATTTTGTTGCACAGAGTATTCTAGCCAAACCCCAGTTTTTCAAAATAAAATTATTCTAATTTCTGAAAGGTCTTCCACCACCTGAGAAAGCCTAAAGAACCACAAGTTTACTGTCAGCTGTTCTCCCTGCCTGGCAGAAGACAAATCATTTCAGGACACATCAGCTGTCCCACAGGCTTGGTGGCCTAGGTGAAGAATCCAGACTCTGTCATTCACTACCTGTGTGAGCTTGGCAGGCTACCAAATATCTCCAAGTCTTGTTTCCTTGTCTACAGACCACGGACATTTGTGTGGATAGGAAATTATATATGCAAGGAGACATGCATGGCATCTGGCTAGCAGTAGGTACTCACTAAATTGTGGCTAGTGTTTTGATTCTTGTTACTCTACCTGATCAAAGGCTAATCTGTGATTCCTGACATGGAGGTGCACATACATGCACACACACATTCTCCTTTCAGGCCTAGAACCACCATGCTTTTAGGTATGGCCTTCTCGTGACAGGAATTGGTCCAGATACTGATTTTAAGAGCAATGAGGGATAGATGGGGGAACTGACGCGGGGGAGAAAATAAAGAACAACCATATACCTAATGATCTCATTGTACTTTACAGTTTACAAACCACTCATTTCACCAAAATTGTCTCAGGTCACATTATAAGCAGCGATTTAAACCAACAAGCCTTGGAGCTCATAAAACAAGCCTTGGAGAAGTTAAGTGACTTGCCTAAGATTACCCAAGTTTTAGCAGACCTGAGACCTGACAAGGATTCTCTCCTTGACCAAACTCAAGACAAGCTCCTCTGAGCCTAACCAGGCCCTGTTCTTTGGCATGTCCTCAAGAATGCAGTTTTAGAAAGTATCCTGCTCAATCAGTGTAGCTAGAATCCTCTACCCTCAATGTGTAACCAAATTCCGCATCCCCAACCATCCACCAGGTGATGTCAAATAAAAAAAAAGAGGGATTGGCTGGGATGGGGGCGGGGGAGAGTGGTGGGGGGGAAATGCAGACAACTGTAAATGAACAATAATAAAGTAATTAAAAAAATAAATAAAATAAAATAAAAATAAATTTAAAACAGACTGTTATAGGCCAACAGCTCTCAGTGCAGACCATAAGCAATTTTATGAATGTTCTCTCCTTGCCCTTTGGTTAATTTCTTTGTATTCCTAAATAGTTGGGCAAGCTTTATTGTTTACACCACTGGACTTCCATTCCAAGCATCAGCCTTATCCAGTAAATCCTAAGTTAAACCAGTCGCAAAGCCTCTTAAGGAAATAATAACAGCCAGTCACCTACTATGCTGTGTTCTACTGGTGTTTTACCTTTTTGAAAAGCTTGTTATAGTGCTGATCTCATATACTGAATATAAGACATTAAAAAATAAAACCAGTAAAAATTGATTCCTAATCATTATACTATCTCCTGGACTATTGCTTTGCCTTGAAGTGAATTCAGATTAAGACTAATTTACATTGATTTTTTAAAATATAAATTGCACATTTCTCTACATTCAAAACACAGGATCAAGTTTTATACTATTGTTGAAGCCTTGTGGAGAGCTTAAGTGAACACCACTTATGGTGACTGTAGTCTGCACAAAGATCTTATTACTTTTAGTGCTTAATATCATTTGATGTGGTGCCCTAGGAACTAGATGGTCCACTTTACATAGGAATTACTTGCCTTTCTTCATCTCTCACACCAAAACAGAAGATCAAGGGGAATCTTATGTGTTTGGCCAAGATTAAGGAAGGGAAATTGTTCATAGGCAAGTTCTCATTATTGTCTTGGTACCTTGGTATCTTGGAAGAGTGTTCAACCAAAAATAATAGACACAGTAAATACTGATTAATAATATTATTA
This sequence comes from Macrotus californicus, assembly GCA_007922815.1. NCBI lineage: Eukaryota > Metazoa > Chordata > Mammalia > Chiroptera > Phyllostomidae > Macrotus > Macrotus californicus. The sequence continues at coordinate 5,448 of VMDR010004370.1, read as the reverse complement.
ATAGGTACTAATGCAGGGAATTAAGACATAGTTAATCAAAGTTTATGAATATCTGACATTGCCACATTTCATGTTTCCAAGAGAGCTTCCCTAGCATTTTAAGAATCCCCCCAATACCATCATGTGTCTCAAGAAAAGATGGCCCATCGTCCCCATCTCCAAAGACAAACTGTGAATATATGAATTAGCAAATTTTTCTTAAAGGGCCAGAGAGTAAATGTTTAAACTCTGTAGGCCAAGAGGCAAAATCAAAGGTTCTATTTAAATTCTTCTATAACCATTTAAAAGGTGAAAACCATCCTTACCTCTTAGGCCATAATTAGAAGAAAAAAATATGAGAAGATTCATGGAACAAGCCTGAAGGTGGCATACATAGCTTCTGCTCAAATCTAACTGCAGAAATTGTACTCAACTCATATGTACACACCCAGCAAGGGAGGCTGGGAAATGGAGTGTCTCTGGGCAGCCATGTGCCAAATTAGAATTCAAATGCTTTGGGAATGGGGAAGAATGGAACTGGTGGATAACCATCAACCTCTGCCACATTTTTCTCTGTGTTGCCACCCAGATCCCAAGCCACACCACTTGTACACCAAGAATCACAAAGTCCCTAGTAAAAACGGTCCCTTCAGCTCCCATTCTAGTCTCAGGGCTTATCTCCCCACATGGATTTTGAAGCTTGCTGTTTAATTGTTATTCCATTTGGTTCTTGAACCCTGATGAGAAAAACTGGACAAATGTTATTAACTCGGTTTTACAGATTTAAAAAGTCTTTGAGAAGTTAAGTAACTTGCTTAAGGTACTCAGGTTTTGGCAGAACTGAGACCTGACAAGGACTGCCTTCTTGACCAAAGCCTAGAAAGGTTCCTCTGAGCCTGCCCAGACCCTGTTCTTTGGCATGTCCTCAAGAGTTCAGTTTTCAAAAGAGTGCTGCTCAGTCAGTGTAGTTAGATCCCCTGTCCTGGATATGCAAGCAATGCTTCTCCTTCTATGGTCCCCCAGGTGATGTCTAATCACCCCCGCCTGACTTTGGGCAGAATCCTGTTAGACCTGTTTAGCTAGAATCCCCCAATATTCCTGATGTTTCCTCTTAGTAACTCTCCACCCATTGACCCCTCACCCTGCTCCTTGACTGTAAATGCCCACTTTTGTTGTTGTATTCATAACTGAGCTTATTCCCTCTCCCTTACTGCAAAACCCCACTGCACTAATCCTGAAAAAAGTCTGCCTGACTGTTTTGACAAGTGCCATGAATAATTTTATTTTTAATTTAACGGTCCAGAATGCAGTCATCCTGCTCCACACTGGGTACTTTTTTCATTACAACACACAGACGAGGCAAAAGCAACAGAGCAGCCCTGACTCACATATTCTCACCCACCAGTAGCAGACCATATGGCAAAGGCAGGACAAAAATATCCAGCTAGCAAGGCATCCCAGTGAAAGCTCTGGAGGAAAGGCTAGTTGCTCTGTTCTCCCTGCAACCTGTCATCCGTTCTCTCTGCCCTCTCTCTACTCTGTCCTACGCTATGGAAGCATTTCCTGGGCTCCCTTGCTGGTTGGTTTCTAACTAGATTTAGTCACTGGGAGGCACCACAAGTTACCCAAGGCCAGAAAGCTCAGGAGATGAAGCATCTCTTTCCTGTTCCTGTCCTGCTTCTCTGGAAGTAGCTACATCCTTCAGTAACCGCCCTTTGCCAGGCCAGCCTCCTTGGCCCCATCTCTCTCTGTGAAGCAGTCACACAATTTATATCCGTGGTCCCTTTAGTCCTGGTGGTGATAACTGCACCATTTCTATTCTCTGCTTGCCTCAACATCCTTTATTGTTCTTTTAACCTTGCCCCCTTTGTATATTAACACTTCTTCATTCGAACTACCTGCAGTGAATTATTTCCTTCTAGGACCCTGAACGCTACAGAAAACATGTGGGGCATCATATTTCTAGTTAGAGCAAGTGCGCCTGAGATCTCCCCCACCCCTCCACAGTGAGCATGGTCTGTTCTAGCACACACACCGCAGTGACCTTCACCTCACCCAGTTTGTCGTGTAAACATTACCAGGGAAACTTGGCCCAGCCTGAGGTTGCAAAGCTGAGTTGTTGTTGTTGTTGTTGTTTTTATTTTCCCTCTTTCTTTTGCAGAGGCACATTTTGGTCAATGCTTTGTGGCTTGTGGTTCACCTGCTGGCGATGCAGTCCACAGCAGTAGGGTGGGGGTGGGGGGTAATCAATCCCTCTGAAAGCTCAAAGAATGTTGGGATGCTGTTTCATGCTGCTCGGAATTCCTTTCCAGTGCTACAGATGCCCAAATTCTCACCATAAGACATGAGGGATGCTATCCGTATAAAAAGGATTAATACTTGCAGGCTTTCACCATGTCTAAGAGGCTTGTGTAATATTAATGACAATGATATAATAGCCAACATTCATTGAGGATGTACTTTGTGCCAAACCCTGTTATCAGGACTTCACATGTATTTACTCATCTAACCTTCCTAAGGGAGGAAGGAACTGTAGCTTGGAAAAAAGAGATAAAACATTTTATTCCGACTTCAAAATCAGAGAACATTGCAGTAGAAGGGAGTTTGCAGGTCACTGCATTTACCTTTCTTTCTTCAGATAATGAGAGTGAGGTCCAGAGATATGACATGACTTCTCCCCATCCGTTTTGCTAATTGGTAGCAGAGCCAGATTACCACACAAGATTCCAGTTTTTTCTCCCTCGACATATTAAATGTGTAAGTCATTGTGAAGCTGTGAGTTATCATCTCAGCAATTAGTGAGTCGGGTTGATACACAGTAAGGGAGAGGAGTCTCAGTATGAGATGATCCAGGTGCTAGCTCTTTGCATATTAGCTGTATCTGTAGTTGCAGAGAAAATGGGCATGGTAGGTAAACCTTGCATTCATGAACTTCAGAGGCATGTCTGAGGCCAAGGGGTTCTCCATCACCAAGATGCAGGATACCCTCTCCAGGACAAAGTAAGAATTCTGAGGATGAATTTATCACCGTCACAAGTCTGGCCTTGTGGAGGGGTCAAAATAAACTCTAGAAAAGGCCAAGTTCTTCGATAGCAGGCCAGATAGTAAATACTTTTTTTAAAGATTTTATTTATTTATTTTTAGAGAAAGAGCAAAAGAAGGAGAAAGAGAGGGAGAGAAACATTGATGAGAGAGAGAAACATGGATCAGTTGCCTCTTGTATGCACCCGACAGGTACCGAACCCGCAACCCAGGCATGTGCCCTGATCAGGCGACTTTTCCTCTGCAGAACAACACCCAACCGACTGAGCCATACTGGTAAGGGCCAGGTAGTGAATATTTTAGGCTCCCTGGGCCATAAGGTCTCTGTTACTACTCAATTCTAATATCCCTCCAGGTTCTAGTCTGCATTATTTTTATTTAATTTAACAATCATTAGTCACTGTTTCAATGTCATTGTTTTAGGTGTTGGGGAGTGGGGTAAATTAGAAGTATTTTCAATATCTGACTTCTGTTTGGCAATACTGCAACCTAAACTCAGATAATTCCCTGCTAATGCAGCACATTTAAAAATGCTGAATTGAAAAAATTTCTTTTTAAGGAAAGCATGTCTGTGGTGATGGAAAACTAAGAGAATTTCCTGGGGCTCAGAAAGGAAAATACAGAAAGTGCTAATCCACAAGGGTGATTGTTGGAACCAGAATTTGCCCAGGAGACATATATCCATTCTGGTGGTCTATAATCTGAGTTTTAACAGAACTCTCAAAGAAATGGAACACAAAATTCAGGGCTTGAGTAAAGTAAGAAATCAGAAGGCTCACCTAAAGCCAGAATCTTTAAGAGATAATAACTTCAGTGGGAAAAATAGAAAAATAATCATCCTACAAAAGAAAATGTTTGGGATACATGATTGTTTGGCTCCACATAATTTAAGAAAGGGAAAAAAAAGAAAATTTCCTCATAAACTGCACTTGTGCAGGCATAGGCTGAAAAGTATACTACCTATCTGGTCCCCCAAATATAAAATTTTATTTTAAATTATGTCTAGGTTGGTAGCACCAGCAAAACCTGGGAAAAGTACGTCTTTCATAGAGGAACATACTTTAAAACCAGGTGTCAAATAATTTTCACAGTTAAGGCTGTGGGAGGCTAAACAATGGACCCTCAAAATGTTCATATTCTAATTCCCAGAATGTGTGAAGCTTATCTCATATAGCAAAAGGGACTTTGCAGATGTGATTAGGTTAAGTGTTTTGATATGGGGAGATTATCCAAAGCTATCTAAGTGAGCCCTAAGTACAATCACAGTGTTTTTATAAGAGAGGGACTAGACACAGAGGAGAATGTGAGGTACAGCCATTGCAGAGACAGATCTGAATGCCACACTGCTGGTCTTGAAGATAGAGAAAGGTGCCGCGAATCAGGAAATTCAAGCAATGCAGTTCTAGAAGCTAAAATAGGCACAGAAACAGACTATCTTTCAGAGCCTCTGGAGGAAGGACAGCCTTGCCAATACCTTGGTTTTAGCCCAATGAAACCTTTGTTGGACTTCTGACCTCCAAAACTGAAAGAGAATAAATTTGTGTTGTGTTAAACCATCAAGTCTATAGTAACTCATTATAGCAACAGCAGAAAGTCCAAGGAATAGGAACTAACCACCACTAACCATGCAAGGCCAGAAATTATCAGAAGAAAGAATCTGCAGGAGCAACATACTGCAGAATCATATCAGCAAATATAGCAAATGTTGAACTTGACAGAAGTAGAATATTAAATAAGACGGATTAATATGTTTAAAGGTATAAAAAAGAGAATTAAAAGTACTACAAAGGAATCAGACCATAAAATATGTCAGGCAGATTTGAAAAAAAAAAAGCAAACAAAAGAATTTCTAATATGAAAATTATAGTAACTGAAATTAAAAACTTAATATATGTGTTGTACAGATTAAACATCACTAGAGAAAAAATGGGTAAACAGGAAGATAGACATGAGAAATTACCTAGACAGAATATAGCACAGTGTAACAAAGAGATGAAAAATATGAGAGAGCAGCTGAGACGTGGAGGGTACAGATGGTCCAATGTATGTCTAACTGGACACCCAGAATAAGACAATAGAGAGAATGAGAGAGGGACAGTAGAATATTCAATGAGATAAAGACTACAACTTGTGCATATATAATAAAAGATATAAAATCCTCAAATTTAGAAGGTTAATTACATCTAAAGCAAGATAAATTAAAAAAATAATCCACGCCTAGACACACCGTGGTAAAACTACAGGATACCAATGGTAAGAATTAGCTCAGGGCAAAAGGGATAGGGGCAGATTGTCTACACAGGAAAACAGATTAACAGTTGACTTAGTAAAATAGAAAACCCAATTCGATTATATCATATTTTCAAAGAACTTAGAAAAAATTGTTTACCTATATAATTCTACATGCAGAAAAACTATTTAAAGAAA
>VMDR010004369.1:0-60865 GCA_007922815.1 Macrotus californicus | reverse complement strand
GCCCCCCCCCCCCCAGCCCTTGTTAAATGTGACCCTTATTTTCTGGCCTCCAAGATTTCTGGTGAGAAATCTGCTCTAATTTGGATTATTTCCCCCAGAGGGAAGGTGTTATTTCTATTCCTCTCTTGCTGCTTTCAATTTATTTCTTTTGTCTGTAGCTTTCAGAATTTGGACCACGACGTGTCTCGGTGTGGGTTTCTTTGGGTTTATTACATTTGGAATTGGCTCGGCTTCTTGACTCTATAGGGTTATGTCTCTTGCCAAATTTGGCAAGTTTTGGGTTATTATTTCAGCTCCACCCGCATTCTCTTCTCCTCCCAGAACTTGAGGTAATAACAAATGTCGGGTCTTTTGTGAGAGTCCCGTGGGTCCCTGGGGCTCCGTTCACTTTTTTCCCAGGCTATTATGTCTTTGTTGTTCATATTAAGTAATTCCTATTGTTCTGTCTTCCAGTTTACAAGTTCTTTGTTGTTTGTCTCCTCTGTGTCTTTCCTGGGACTTTCTATGTTTTCCATTTGCTTTAAGCGGATTCCTAAGTGCTTGATGGACCATTTCGATCACAGGGGCTTTGAAGCCTTCATCAAGCAGATGCTCTAACATCTCCGTCATCTCAAAGTTGATATGCGGTGAGGGTCGTATTTCATTCAGTTTGAGATCTTCCCAGTTCTTGGTACGATGAGTGATTTTCAACCGAAACCGGGACGTTCTCATATTACATGCGAGATTCCGGGCCTTATTTAAACCTTCTGTTTTGGCTGGCTTTGTCCCACACGGCTCTGGCAGAGGAAGCGGGGCCGCCTCCTTACTGCCAGGGGAGGCAGGAGTCCCAGCTCCCTGCTTGGCCTTCACTGACACCCACGAAGGGGTGCTCCTCATTCCCCCTGGGTGGGGGTGGCATTCCAGCTCCCCATGAGGCCTCCACTGAGACCTCCTTGGCTGGGAGAGACGGAAGTGCTTTGTTACCTGGAGCCACAGGGCTGGGGACAGGTGACCTTGTTCCAGCTGGGCCATGGTCCAGGTCCCGACTCTACTAGGCCTGCTCTGAAAGACCCCTGTGGGGGCAGGAGGGATACCTTGAGACAGCCGAGCTGGGGAAGGAGTCTTGACTTTCCACGTGGCTCTGCTGACCCAGGGGAGGGGGCTTTGTGCCTGGCTCTGCACCCAGCCTTCTCTGACAGCAGCCCAGTGGGGGTGCTGGGCACCCCATTACAGCCTGGCGCGGGTGCGGGCGGGCCGCCCTCCCCTCTGTGTGTGCTGAGCTGAAGTAGGGCAGTTTTTGTGTCAGAGCTGTTCGTCTTGCTGGCTGCCCTTTCCCAGTCCTTGGCTGGAGAGAGCAGGCTTTTGCGGGGCTTTGTTCAGCGGTGGCCGTTGGCATTTCCAGAAGTCAGCTTCTTCGGCGCTAAGCCTGGGATGCAGGAGGCCAAAGCAAACCCCAGGAACTCCCCACAGTCGTCTCTGTGGGTCCCCAGGCCCCAAGTCAGCCCACCTGCCTCTCTCAACCTTCCAGAATCTTCTTACATTTGCTTTATATAAAGTGTTCAGAGTTTCTAGTTGTACTTAGTGGGAGGAAGAGGGAAAAGTGCATCTACCCCGTGTTCCCAGAAGCAGAAAAATCTCTCTGTGCTATTTTTGCGACTTCCTGCGTAACTGTAATTATTTTGAAAGTTAAAGTTAAAAAGAAGTTCTGACAGAGATCTCTCACCAATTTGTTCAAGTGGCAGAATCTAGGAAAGATATGTCCTCTGAGTGGAGAAACCTGCCCACTGAATCTGGACAATGTGTGACACACCCTCAAGGCCGGCCGCTCAGGGGCGGGAGTGGGCAGGGCTGGGGGCCTGGCACTCCCAGGGAGGGGTTCTCATCCAGGCCTCGGGGGTCCAGCCCTGGGAACCAGCCCCGCGGCTCCCAAAGAGACAGGGCTGGGCTGGCAGGCTGGGACAGCCGTCTCTGAAGACCATCAAGCACTTTTCAATGCAAGGCCCCATGTCTGTAACCCCGTGGGGGTCCTCAAATGCCTGACTTTGATTCTGGGGCCCTCACAAACCCGGGAGGCACACAGCCGTGCAGTGTGAGAGCGGAAGGGCCCATGGGGACCATCTGCCTGGCCCTCCCCTGCAGCAGGAGGTGAGGCCACAGCCACACAGCTGCAGCCAGGCGCCTGGAGGCCGGGCCCGAGCAAGGCCTCCTGGCTGTGTGAGGCTGGGCTGCGGGAGAGGCCCACCACGGGGCCCCGCTGGCCAGCTGGACTCCAGGCTGGAGGAGCCAGAGCATCTGGAAAGCATCATGTACTCGACCAATCAATGTGCGAGGGCCAAACAAAGCCCCAGTGAGCCTGTCCAGGTTGGGTTTTTTCCCTTTCCAAGTAGAAAGCGCATCTGGGTGTTTCACTGTAGCTCACAGCCCCATGCGGCCGCGGGATGGCCTTGGGGAAAGCTCGAGTCTCTTCCCCAAGGTGAATCAGAGGCCACCGTTACCCATCTTTAACTCCGAGAAAGTACACTGATCTCACACCTGTCTAAGGAAAACCGGAAATGAATATTTCCATATTTTAATTTTTATTCCATTCCTGAGCCAGGCCCTGGGGTGAGCGCCGAGGGCTTGAACAAAAGCACAGCTAAGCCTGTACTCAAGTGTCTGCCGAAGTCATGAAATGAGATGAGTGTCCAAGAGACACAGGGCACCTCCCACCATGGAGGCTGCTGCACACGGTGACTGTGCCCTCCGCCTCGAAGTCTTCCCTTCCTTGGGTCTCTTCTGTGACTCTGCCCTCCCCGGGTCCCTTCCTGTCCCAGAGGCCCCAGTTCCCACCTCCCCTCCCCATGCTGGGCTCCTGGGTGCTTGGTCCCGGATGTCTGCTCTTCTCCTGCTCCCTCTCCTGAGCCGATTCCTCCTCGGCCGTGGCTCCGCTTACTATCTCTTCACCTCCCGTACCCAAACTCACAGCTCCAGCCAAGCCCTTCCCTGGACCCAGACACGCACATCCAGCATCGCCTCGTGGATGTCTCCAGAGCTCTCAGGACTCCACCTGAGCAGACCGCATGCAGGCTGTTACGGGCTGAATTGCACCCCTCCCCCAAAGCCATGTGCTGAAGTCTGAACCACAGGACCTCAGCAGGCAACTGTATTTGGGTCTTTAAGGAGGTGGGTAAGTTAAATTGAGGTCATTAGGATGGGACTGGTATCCTTATAAGAGGAGATTAGGACACACAGAGGGTCGACCATGTGAAGACAGGAGAAGACGGAAGAGGACAGCTATCTACAAGCCAAGGAGAGAGGCCTCAGAAGGAACCAACCCTGCCAACACCGTGATCTTGGACTTCTGGGCTCCTGAACTGTGGGACAATAGATGTCTGTGGGGTCAGGCCCCCAGGCTATGGTCCTGGGTGGTGACAGCCCTTTGTTAGCTGACGCCCACAAGAATACACTTGGCTTGCTTCCTGTGTTTCCTGCCGCTGTGAAACAGAGGCCACCACCAGCCAGCTGCCAAGCCAGAGGGAAGCCCAAGAGCCGTTCTGGCCACCCCCATCTTACCACCCACAATCAGCCCAATCAGCCAGGGTCACGTCTGGGGAACCGGGCCTCATCAGTAGCACTTAATTCTACTTACTTCTCTTCATTTCTACAGCCCCCATCCCACCCCCGAGGCTGGGTGACCCCAAAATAGGCAGAAACATCCAGCTCAGGGCTTCTGAGGACCTGTAACCTCAGGGAGCACAAGCACACGTGGCCACAGACTGGTCACCATTTCGTGGCTACGGGGGTGCCACCCAGGCATGACTGTGTAACCCATGACCGCGCCCCGAGATGTCACAGTGCTGCAGCTTTGAGAAGCTGCGCCAGGGACTCGGGCATTAGACCCAGTCGGCACATTGGCAGACGCACGAGGCAGTTACGCTGCAAGTTCGGAGCAAAACGTTTAGGAGTGTGTGCGGTCCCTCCCGTGGCTCCTCTCCACTCAGGAAGAGCCCTCCCTGCACAGTGCTGTCTCCAGGGACCCACACCCGGCCCCCGTGAGGAAGTGGGAGGCTGAGATGCTGCTGACCACGCAACCCCCCCACCCCCATCGGGCGTTTCCTGGGCTGCTCTGCCAAGAGCATGGTCTCTGGTTTGCTCTGTTTGTGTTTTTTTTTAATGAATGGGGTGTCCTCCTGCTTTCTCCCAAGCCTCTGCAGGGTCATTGTGCACATGCCCAGACACCAGCATAGCAGGGGAACCCCACAGGGGAGAGGTTGGGCAGGCGAGGTTGTGTCCTCCGGAAGCTTGCATTCATCACTCCTAGAAAGAGGCTAGTTTAGTCTTAGCAAATATTAAGTTCCTAGTCTGAGTCACCAGTGGGAGCCTCACGTGGAGTGGTGTGGGAACCAGCCAAGGGACCAGAGCTGGGGGCAGGGGGGAGCTGATTGGGGCCAGGGACAAAGGGAGACAGAGCTCTTCCCAAACACTCACTGCCAGGCCCTGCACAGAGAACGGAGGACACCAGGCTCCCACTGCGGGAGGGGACGGTGGACGGAGAGAAGCTACAAGATGTTCCATGATAGGAGTGTGTGGTGGGAGCCACCGATGGTCCAGCAAGTCTTGAGAGATGAAGGAGAGGTACTTGCCAGGCAGGAAAGGATAGCCTAGGGGGACAGACAGCCTGTGCAAAGGCCCAGGGGTATGACCAGGTTTTCAGAGTCAGCTGGAGAGAGCGGGTATGGGGTCCCAGAGGACACTGGCTGGAGCAGCAGGCAGGAGTCTGCCCTCGGAGGGCGGTGGGGGCCACACCCACCTGTTCTGAGGTTATACAGAGGGATGTTCTGAGGGCTGAGCAGAGTGATGGGGTCAGATTTGTGTTTTTAAGAGAAGCTTGGGCCCACAATCCCTGTGTTCTCAAATGACAACCTCAGTTTCCCCATCTGTAAAATGGCGATAATAATAGAACCTACTCACAGGGCTGTGTGGCTGGGTAAATGAATTAGACAACTAGAAGTGCTTAGAATGGTACCTGGTGCACAGTAGGTGCTCCATCAATGTGACCTATGTCATCACCTTGTCCCTGGTATCTTGTCAGGCCTTGAGCTACATGGCTGGTTCTGGAAAACGTGGCCCGAGCATTTGTGGTGGGCAGCCTCCCTGAGGAGGGTGGTCGGGCCACCCAGTGTGAGGCCATTTACTGCACACAGGCCCCAGGCTGGGAACTTCAAGGCGACCTTGGTGCCGCCCACTGTGGCCAAGCCCTATGACTGGGTCAGGGACCAAGCCCACCTGGAGACCAGAAGCTGGTTTTCCTTTGCCAAGCCCTGCACTGGGAGAGGGGGCTAGGGGGACTTTCTTAATTCAAGTCCTGGGGCCCCAGGAGTAGTGAAGGGGCTTTATTGTGACCTCCCTTTGGGGACGAGGGCGGGGAGCTAAGCTGACTTTTCTCAGAGGGGTGTTGGCTGGGGTGCTGGGGACAAACTAGGAGGGAAGTCTGTCTGTCCCTCGAGCCCCCGGCCCAGCTTGTTCGACGGAGCTCACGCACTCCGGGAAGCCGGGAGATGCCGGCGGAACTCTGCGTTCAAGCGAAACGTGCGGAACTTCGCGGGAGAACAACCCAAACGCGTGTCCTCCGGCTCGCACGAGCCTGGATTCGGAGCTCAGCGTGCCCGCATCCCTGGGCTCCGTTTCCCCGTCTAGAGCGTGCGGCGATGAGAGCAGCGCCCGCCGCGCACGGCAGACGGAGCTGGAAGGGCGCAGCCTGCGCGGGGCGCGAGCGGGGCACGCAGTGGACGCCCCAGGTGCCAGTCACCGCTGTTCCCCCGGGGGCGGGGGACGCGCACAGTGCCTTCCGCGACACCCCAAGTACGTTAGGAAGAGGGAACCGAACCAGAGGTTTATTTTAATTAGCAAGCAGCAGGGAACGTTGATTCAGGAATGTGAGGGCTTGATGGTTTCCCCAGGTGGTAGGAAAAGTATTAAATGACAAAAACAAACTCAGAAACATTCTGAAGGAACGAGAGAGAGAGAGAGAGAGAGAGAGAGAGAGAGAGAGAGAGAGAGAGAGAGATCTGTGAATAGAACTGCCTAAAAATAGCAAAGTGTATTTTTGTAGATGGCGAAAACGGTGTCCGAGCCGGGGAAGAAAAGATCGCTTCTTCCAAGTTTCCGTCTAAGCTGGCTCTTGAACCCAGGTGGCCAGCCGCGCCCGGGAGCGTCCAGCGAGCGAGGGAGCGTCCGCCACATCCCTCCGGGCGCCGGGCGCGGTTCGGGGCGGAGGGGCAAGGCTCAACAGTTTTCCAACCCTTCCCGTAAAATCCAGTATGGGCCCGACTGCAGATTTTGCATTTTCTCACCTCCAAGGGACTTTTTTTAGTCTGCATTTTAAAACATTTTCTTTCTTTCTTTTTAGAGTGAGGGGAAGGGAGGGAGAAAGAGAGGGAGAGAAACATCATTGGGAGACAGAAACAACGATGGGTCGCCCCTCTATGCACCCCATCCGGGGACAGAATCCGCAACCCGGGCAAGTGCCCTGACGGGGAATCCAACAGGGTGGGGTGGGGAGGCGGTAACCTTTCGCTTTTCAGGAGGATGCCCAGCCCACGGAGCCACATGGGTCAGGGCTTTAGTCTGTATTTTCAAAGGAAAAAGTTGGAAAGTCTTCACAAAGGAAGAGGCAGAATCTGGTCAAAGCGCTTCGCAAATGAATGGGGCCCTGAGTCCCCACAAACGCCTAATTGGGAACAGGTTAGCGGGCCTCCGCAGGGAGTGGGCCACGTGGTCTGGGGGGGGGGGGGCATCCCACCGAATTCTTCCCCCACCCCCACCCCCATCCGGACACAAAGCATCACCACACCATGCAGAACCAATTACGCGCGCTCCGCAGAGGAGGCCCCACTGCAGCTGGGGTGGCGCGCGGGCGCCTCCTCTGCGCGGGGGCCGCCCCGCGGTCGCCCCTGTGATCCGCCAGTACCCAATGCCCGCGCCTGCCTTCTCCCCCTCAAAAAACTGCACATCATTTATCATGAGTTCGCTGAAACGTTGGGGCGCTCCGTGGGTGTTCAACAAATTGCTGACCACGCACGGAGTGGGAGCAGCGGCAGGGTGTCGGCGTTTGGAGAGGGGAGGTCGGTCCATTTGTAGTGAATGAATGGAGAGTGAAGACTCGCCCTGCCAGACAGCAATGGACAGCTGCCCAGGGGCCTTTAGTGCCCTCGGGGGCAGGGCAGGGGTCAGTGGGGGCCGCAGCTGTCCGCTGGGGGAGGCCGTTTGGGATCTGAGCAAATAGTGCGCCCCTAGCTTTCTGCAAACCTCTGCTGCATACCAGCGTTGTCCTGACCTTGCTCAGGCTCCCAGGAACACAGCGGGCAGCGTCCTTAATCTCTGTGCCCCTGTTGCTCCCAGGCTGGACGGGGGGTGTGGGGGGTGGGAGGAGGGGCTGAGGTCAGAACCCTGCAGACAGGGGAGAGGGCAGCACCGGCCGTCACCGGCGCTTTCTGCAGCATGACTGGCTGGCGCCGCCATTGACGTGGCTGAAGAGAGCCCCAATTTCCCATCCGCACCGGGCCCAGCATTGCAACTCACAGGTTCTCAGCGTCCCCCGCAGTGATGCAGGCGGAGGTCATAGTCGAGCCTCGGCCAGCGCTGGCTGTTATGGTTCTACCAGTCACCTCCAGGTTAACAAAAACCCTGGCGCTGAGCTCGTTAGCTCAGCCCTTTGGGTGCCTCAGGGCAGACTGGTGGGGAACCGTTTTAGGGAAACGGGGAGTATGCATTTACCCAGCAAATATTTATTTCCCGGCTGCCTTCTAAGAACAAAGGGAAAGGAAGCAAATGCAGAGAGATCTGTGAATCATCAGAGCCCGTGGAGGCTGCCGAGGGCAGGCCCTCCAGCGCCCAAGCAGCCATCCCAGGTGAGGGTTGTGGGGCCCAGGATTCCCACGCACAAAGCCCAAGAGAAAGGCCGCTAAGTTTTGGGAAGGAGGTATGGGAGAGTGCTGGCTGCCTTCTGGGTCTCACACGCAGCTCTGCCCACGCACTGTCCTGCTGATGCCCTGCCAGCGTCCCTAGCCGTAGGCGCCGGTCCATCCTTTGGCCTCCTCAAGGCCCAAGGTTCTTCTCAGGCTGCCCCTGCCCCTCTCTGGCCCCTCCTTGTGGAAACTTTCCTTTCCGTCATTACTAACGGCTCATCCTCAGAGCCCTTCCGCAGGGCTGCGTCTGAGTCACCTCCACATCTACAGCCTTGCCTAGCGCAGGTGCCAGGACCCGGCCACCAGACCAGACCGTCAGTTCCATTGCTAGGACGTGGTGGACAGCAGGGAGGGGCAGAGTCTCACCCAGAGTGTCCTGGTGTCCGGGCAGTTCCTGGGGGACCCCCATTGTACTAAAACCAGGATAAGAGTTTCTATTGTTGTCCTTTGCGTTTTTATCGGAAGGTGGAGTTCAAGTGGAGAAACTGATGGATCTGGGGTCCAGTTCGGTTCCCCAAAAGGGCCACAGCCAAGTAGGATCTGTTTTTTTCCAAAGACCACTGTGGCTGGAGGGGTGGGGAGCAGGCTGTGGGAGATGGGCAAGAGGAGGCTGTTGCACTGGACCCCAAACCGGGACAGGGGTGGGAGCACAGGGATGAGGGAACCAAATCAGAGAGAGAAGGGCACGGTGAGTGGGCGGGGGGTGATCAGGAATGATTCCCAGGGTTCCGGCCCAGGACAGGTGGTGCCTTGCATCGCTGTGGATGTGCAGATAGAAGGGCAGGTTTGGGGGAAATTGAGAGCTCCGTTTGGACACGGTGAGTCTGAGGTGCCTGTGGGACATCCAGGTGGAGATTCCTAGCAGCAGGAAGAGAAGGCGCTCAGAGAAGAACAGGGGCCGGGCAGTCTCCTCAGGCTGTGGGACGCTGCATCCCGGCCGCCCCCCACCGCATCCCATGTCTGTAGGGAGGAGGGGGAGGCGGGAGGCCCGGGTGTTGCAACATTCCGGGGAGATTTATAGGCAAAATGTCTTGTGTGTTTGTTTCTCAGCCCTGCCTTCCGAGAGGCAGTCCAAAACCCCACATTCTCGTCCCAAGTGTAATTTCCAGTCATTTCCACCGACAACATTTGGTTCTTATTATCAAACGATATTCACCCAGATGCAGCATTAAAATCTTGGCTTCCCTGGACAAAGAAAACAAGAGAATCTGAAGGATTGCAGCAGCCCTCAGACATTTACGATTCCAAGAAATGGTTGCTGGATCTTCCTCCAGAGATCCATTTTCCAGTGTGTTTCTGGGTGGAGAGCCAGCCCGTGGCGGATTTCATCTGGACTTTTCATCAGGACGGTCCCAGGGTCTTCTGATGGTGAACTCCTTGCGGACAAAGGCCTGGGCATCCCCGCCCTGCTGTGCCCAGACCCAGCACACCTCCAGGAGCGCACATGGCTCCCACCAAGGGTCTGGTGACCGAAGAAAATGCAGCTGAGCATCACGAGGCAGGATGCGCTGGGTTTTCTCATTTGACATTGGCTTCCAAAGGTTCCAAAGGTTTATTACGGTGAAAGGGGGCTTCTCCAAGACAGAAATGGAAAAATGTTTACACAGAACATTTAATGTTTTGAACTTTACTGGAGAACTTTATTCTTCCCTTGGTCAGATTTTATGTTAGTGGTTTGAAGTCCCTTTCAAATCACATTACTGGTAGAGTGTTCTCCACCCGTGAGTCGAGGATATCCCCAAATATGTATTTTTTAAATATATTAATAGCTAACATTTATGCAGATCATCTTATATGCCAAGCTCTTTAACAAATTATCTCATTTAATTCTCATAATTCTGGAATGATAATGCACTCATTACCCCATTTTATAGATGTGGGAACGTGGCCTTGGGACTCCTTGGTCACTCTTCCAAGGGCTCACAGCTGGTGAGAGGCAGAGCAGGGATCTGAGGCTGTGGGACTCGGCCCCGTCCACTTAGCCACTGTCCCCGAGTGCTTCTTCGGGCCCTTTTCATCACCCTGAGACAGGTCAGTGTCATCATCCCATTTCAGCCAGGGAAACTGAGCCTCACAGACGCCCAGCAACCTGTCTGAAGCCACGTGCAGGGACAAAGGCTGAGCCTGGGCCTGAGGCGATGCCAGTGTCCCCTTGTCCTCCCACAGGCCCAGATCCCTCCCTCCCCTCTGCAGCCTCCAGCTCCCATCTCAGCATGAGGTCTCCATCAGATCCCTGACAGTCTGAGCCCCAGGAACCCCCAGGGCCCTCCCAGACCTCGGGGAAAGGGGGGCTGCGACAGGCATGGCTCAGGGACCCTGAAGAGGAGGCAAAAGAGACTGGACCACATGCAGCTAATTCCAGATCCAAACACCGAGGCCTTCCTTTCTGCATCTCCCACCCCGCACAGGGCCACATGAAAGGAATCGAGAGGGACCCAATTCTGTCCCTCTTCTGGGCCTCCTGGCCTAGCAGGTCTGAGTCAAGGTCAGGGAAGCCATGGCCACAGCAGAGGGGGGCAGGGATGGGGCTTTGACCGACGGACTGCCCGTTTTCCAGAATGATCTGGCCTAATCCGGCTCCCTGGCCGTGGAGACGGGGCCAGTCGATGGTGGGCCTGGAGCTCAAAGTGCCCATTCGAGGCCACTGACAAGATGAGCAAGCCAAGGATAGTGTGACCTTGAGTGAGAGACTTAGTGGTGGCCGGCTGGCTCCTGGCTTATCCCAGGAAGGCCCCGGATGGCCGTCGGTCCTGTCCTCGGGCTCTGTGAGGTCCAACGGGAAAACCTGTCAGCAAAGATGCCTTTGTTGAGCCCGAGAGCCCCTTGGGAACTTGACAGGTGACCAGTTCCATTGGAGGAGATGGCCCCAGGCAATGTTTCTCCTATGGGTTTTGGACTATTTGGTCCTAAACGACTGTGGGTGACAGAGTTGGGGTCTCTCCTTGCTCTCTTATGAGAGCAAGTGTGGTTGGAAAGATTTCTAGAAGGTCTGACAACAAGGCAAGACCCACTGATTCACCGCATTCCATCTGCCCGGATGTGTGCCCATCCGTGCCCACATTCTGGGGCCGTGACCAGTGCTAGGGTCATTTGCCAAAAGATAAGGCAGGCAGGCCCACAAGACACAGGGTGGGCGAAACTGACTTTGTCAGCTCTGGGCACAGGGGTGGCGAGGTTCCAAGACAGGGCAGCTGGACCCTGGGGACAGGTTGGACAAGTGTGGGGGGTGATACCCGGGCCTTTGCTGGGTGGGGGTTAGCACAGAGGTTCCCAGCCTGTAACTTCCTTCTTGCGGTCCTGCTCTGGCTGGGCCTCCTCCCACTTCCTTTCATCCTTGTCTTGACATCATGGGACACAGTTCAGAAGGTCGAGAAGATGCCTCTCCTGGAAAATGCCCTCTGGAGGCTCTGCTCCATTCTCCCCTCTTCACTCCAGGTTCCCACCCATGAGCACCAGAGAAGCGTGGGGACCAGCTGCCCCATTGTATGAGCGCTCCGAGGCGGCCGTCACAGTGGGATAACAGCCTCCACACCAGCCCCGTCTGTCTGCCCAGAGGGACCAGAGGCACTCACTTGTGCACACAGGATGTCAGGGGCTCCGGAAGCCTGCAGAGGCAGATGCGTGTGAAGCAGAAGTGCCACCTGCTGGTGGACCAGGGCACAGGCACGCAGCGACCAAGCTGGGCACTGTCTGGTTGCAGGTGTTCCCACCTTTTCCTTCGCTGTCTGGGCAGGGGTGGGGTGGGGGCCTCTCTGGTTTTTTTCTGTACATTCCTATCAGTCCATAAGAGTTACCTGCTCCCTCGCTGTCAGGGCCCACCGCCCTGTCCCAGCTAATCCTAAAATTTCACATACATAGAATTGCATTGTGTACACTGTTGGATCTGGTACAATGTTTCTTTTCTTTGCTTTTTAAAGATTTCATCCATTTACTTTTAGAGAGAGGGGAAGGGAGAGAGAGAAACATCAATGTGCGAGAGATACAATTGCACACCGCCAACTGGGAACCTGGCTGGCAACCCAGGCATGTGCGCTGACCAGGGATCAAACCCACCACCTTTCTATTTACAGGATGATGCTCCAGCCAACTGAGCCACACCCACCAGGGCAGGTACAATGCTTCTGATTGATTCCTGTAGTGGGGGATGGCTGGTAGGGAGGGTGGTGGTCTCACTGGAGGCAGGTGCCGGCAGGGGGGGGGTGGCGAGCGCAGCCTTGGGCTCAGGTTATTTGTTTAGAAACCAGCTCCCCCGTACCCAGCTGAGTGCCCTTCCACAAGCCGGTGGTAACTCCTCTGCCCTGGCCTCCTCGGCTGTGAAACCAGGAGAAACAGCAGCCACATTTTTCTGTGCTGCTTCATTTCAGGTGTCTCCTTTGTAAGCAGCGTGTAACTGGAATTTTCAAAAGCCAGTATGTGCAGAGATTGGTGAGGAAGCAAATGTTAATTGTAGAGTCTAGGTAGTGGGTATATGAGTGTAGACTGTACACTTCCTCCCATTTTTCTGTATGTTTGAAATTTTTGTAAGACAACGTTGGGGGAGGAAAGGGAAACAGAACAAAACAAAGCCCCCTGGGTCATGTGTGCCTGTGTGTGCAGAACCACAATGGGCCATTCAGAGGGGAGTGACGGAGAGGACTCCACGCCCGGGCACTGGCGCCGCCTCCCAGCCAGGGTTCACTCATGAAGCTCATCCAGAGGTGTCCCCTAGATAGAACCTGCTAGAACTTGCTAGAACCTGTACAGCACTGGGCCAGGGGATGGTAGTTTTATTCTCTGGGTTCATTTTCCTGCCTGAGAACCAGGGGGACTGTGTTGTGCCACTGGTTACCAGTAGGGGGCACACTTATAGCAAGTAACTGTGCATGGTTTTCAAACATTTCTTTTGAAATATTTTTTTATATTTTCTTCCAGCCAAGATGAAGGCATAGATAGACACACTGTGCCTCCTCGCACAACCAAAAGAAGGACAACAACAAATTGAAAAGCAAATAACAACCAGAACTGACAGAAAATTGAACTGTATAAGAGTCCGACAACCAAGGAGTTAAAGAAGAAAACACTCACCCAGACCGGTAGGAGGGGTGGAGACGGGCAGCCGGGCGGAGAGGACTCATGGCAAGGTGGCGGCTGGCAGACTGGGTGGTCCCACACTCACATGAGGATAAACTGGGAGAAGCAGCTGGGGAACGAGACAGACTCACCACCCAGGGTCCCAGTGCCAGAAAATAAAGCCTCAAACCTCTGACTGGAAACACCTGTGGAGGTGGAGATGGCAGCGGGAGAAACTCCCAGCCTCACAGGAGAGCTCATTGGAAACACCCACAGGGTCCTAGAACATACACAAACTACCCACCCGGGAATCAGCACCAGAAGGGCCCAATTTGCTTGTGGGGAGCGGGGGAAGTGACCGAAAGCTGCAGAGAGCAGAGCAAGTGGCACTGCTCCCTCTGGGACCCTCCCCTACGTACAGCGTCACAACACAGCGACGGGGTTGCCCCGCCCTGGTGAGCACCTAAGGCTCCACCCCTCACTATGTAACAGGTGCACCGAAACAAAAAAAAGACCCAAGTGAAAGAACAGATCAGAGCTCCAGAAAAAATACAACTAAGCGATGAAGAGATAGCCAACCTCTCAGATGCACAGTTCAAAACACTGGTAATGAGGCTGCTCACAGAACTGGCTGAATATGGTCGCAAATTAGATGAACAAATGAAGGCTATGCTAAGTGAAATAAAGGAAAATGTACAGGGAACCTACAGTGATGGGAAGGAAACCGGGACTCAAATCAACGATTTGGACCAGAAGGAAGAAAAAAACACTGAACCAGAACAGAATGAAGAAACAAGAATTCAAACAAATGAGAGGCTTAGGAACCTCCAGGATGTCTTTAAACATTCCAATATCCGAATCATAGGGGTGCCAGAAGGAGAAGAGGAACAGAAAGGAGTTGAAAACTTATTTGAACAAATAATGAAGGAGGACTTCCCCAATCTGGCAAAGGAAATAGACTTCCAGGGAGTCCAGGAAGCTCAGAGAATCCCAAAGAAGTTGGACCCAAGGAAGCACACACCAAAGAACATCATAATTACATTACCCAAGATTAAAGATAAGGAGAGAATCTTAAAAGAAGCAAGAGAAAAGGAGACAGTTACCTACAAAGGAGTGCCCATCAGACTGTCAGCTGATTTCTCAAGAGAAACCTTGCAGGCAAGAAGGGACTGGCAAGAAGTATTCCAAGTCATGAAAGGCAAGGACCTACATCCAAGATGACTCTATCCAGCAAAGCTATCATTTAGAATGGAAGGGCAGATAAAGTGCTTCCCAGATAAGGTCAAGTTCAAGGAGTTCATCATCACTAAGCCCTTATTATATGAAATGTTAAAGGGACTTATCTAAGAAAAAGAAGATAAAACACATGAACAGTAAAATGACAACAAATTCACAGTTATTAACAACTGAACCTAAAACAAAAACAAACTAAGCAAACAACTAGAACAGGTACAGAATCACAGAAATGGAGATCACACAGAGGGTTATCAGCAGGGGAGTGGGTGGGGAGAGAGGGGAAAAGGTACAGGGAATAAGAAGCATAAATGGTAGGTAGAAGACAGACAGGGGGAGGTTAAGAATAGTATAGGAAATGTAGAAGCCAAAGAACTCATATATATGACCCATGGACATGAACTAAAGGGGGGGAATGTGAGTGGGAGGGGGAGTGCAGGGCGGAGGGGAATAAAAGGGGGGAAATGAGACAATTGTAATAGCATAATTAGGAAAATATATTTAAAAATATGTATAAAAGAAATTTTTTTTATATTTTATATTACATTTTATAATGCAAAACTCAAGGGTTAAAGCAAGCCTTTCCATGTTGGCCCTATGATTCCAGGCTTCTGCATGTGGTTATGTACTTGTCTCCTGCTAGACAGTGGAAGAGCCTAGCAAAGCACCCGGGACTGGAAGAGCAACATGCCCTGAGTGAATCGATGGGGCCTCCCACCTCCCACCTCATCTCCCTGTGCCAACTCGGGGGGACCAACAATCCGTAGAGGCTGTCACCGTCCATCACATCCCCTCCTTCATACAGAGGGCAAGTTTGAGCACAGGCTCGCACGCAGGGAGAATGACCTACATAACAGGTGGAGGGGGCGATCGGGGTGCTGAGTCCACAAGTCGGGGAACGCCGGAGGTCGCCAGCCAATGCCCAGAGGCTGGGGGGCAGGCCTGGAACAGTTTCCTCCAGCTCTCGGAAGGAGCCAGCCCCGCCCACTGACATTCTGGCCTCCAGACTGTGAGCAGCTGTAGTTTCTGTCGTCTAAGCCCCCCGTTTGTGGCAGTCTACTATGGCAGTCCCAGGGAACCGATGTGGCCCTGCCTCCTCAGAGGGAGTGTCCCCACCACTGTCCATCACTCCAGGAACGGGATGCCCCTGCGCAAGAAGCAGGGATGTCCAGGGACCCTCAGCAGCAGTGGTGATGGTGTGATTCATAGGATACACATTCATAATGGGTGCAGGTGGGTGCAGGGCTGTGTGGCTGCCTAAAGGTGGCAGAAATCCGATCGTTGAGCATCCGGGGAGCAGCCCAGTGGTGGGAGGCCCTGTGAGAGCCCCCTCCCTCCCCACCAACCACCTGTAGAGCCTTGCTCCTTTGTCCGCTTATTGCTCAGGTGCCTGGGGGGAGGGCCCACACCCATTAGGTGCTAAGGAATCATCCACCTGCCCGCTCCCCATCCCTGGCATAACATCAAGGTCCCCATCCCCACCCCCTCCTAGGTGTGAACCATGTCCCCAGCTGATCATCTGCCCAAATACTCTGCCATTCTGGGAGCCCCTTGGGGGCCTGGATTGGAAGGGAGGCAGTGAAGTCTGCCTTCAAAGCAGGCCTGTCCACGCAGTACCCCCTGGCCTAAGGCAGTGGCCAAGCTCTCTGGTTCAAGTCCTCAGCCTCCTCCATCTGGCCGTGCCTGCGTCTCAGGCGATGGCCACAGGTCCCCTCCCACCACACCCTGAGAGGCCCCCAGGCCCGACACTTGTCCCTCACACTGCGGCGCCTGAGTTCACACGGCTGGAGCCCAGCCCCAGCCCACCCACCTGGGAACCTGCTGACTCTCAGGCTCAGTTAATGTCAGCTGGCGACCCCGCTGGAGCACGGGCAGAGCAAGGGTTGTGTTTAGAGGGAGTGCAGGGAAGGGGGAGCTAAGCAGCCAGCACTGGTGTCTCTAGCTCTAGGGTGGCTAATGATAAGCTGCCACCAAGAACTGCCATTTGTCACCGGCCTTGTGCACGTGGCCTCTCCAGAAACCCGCATGGAGAAGTAACTGGACAGAACCCAGCTGGGCTGAGCTGAGAGCTAGAGACCCCATTACTGTGGACATCCCCCCTCCAATCACACACGAGTGAAAAACGCCTCCCCTCTGGCAAATTCCAAGTCCCTCTTCAAGACTAGTGGACTGCTAGGTGTCCCCCGAAACGCGGTTTTTTGTATTCCACACCATCACAGAATCATTGCCCCAACACAATTCCCAGGCTCCGCTGCAGCGGGCTGCATCACATGTCTACGTTCCCGCCCACGGGATGTGAGCAGAGGCAAACACACACTTTCCGTGCTGGCCCTAAAGGCCGGGAGCCTGCAGCCGCCGCCTTCACACCTACCTCCCGGCTGGTCCAGGTGCGACCTGGTGCGGCGGCTGGGGGAGCTTTCCGGGGACCGAAGGTGGAGACACACAGCACCGGGGTGGCACTGCTCACCTTGGCATTTTACAACGACAGGAAGTAAGCTTGATGGGCTGAAGCCGCCCTTGTTCAGGGTCTCCGTCCACGGAGCCAGGCGGGCGCGGGTGGGAAGCGGCTGAGAGCCAGACTCCGCGGGGTCAGCCACAGGCCTGGCGCTGCCCGTCGGCGTGACCTTGGGCAGGTCACCTAACACGTCTGTATCTTGGGCTCATCACCTGGAGCGTGTGAGTGATAAAAATACCCACGTCTGGCCACCGTGCAGGTGGAAGTAGCTCATTCCACAGGAGGCGCACAGAACGGGGCCTGGCATGTAACTCCAGCTCGTGAGGCTCAGCCACGGCAGCCGCTGAGCCCGGAGTCCATGCGACACACAGGCCCACCTGGGTCCCTGGGAGGGGCCTTGGCAGGGCCTGTCCGCCCGGCCCGTACCCACAGCACCCAGACTGCTCTGGGGACGTTCTCTGGGCCGCACCCAACAGAAACTCATGCTCCTCATAGAAATACGTGGGAGAGTTTGACAAATGTTTTCTCCAGCGTGGAAAAATGAGGTTACAGGGCACTTGTTGACCAAGTAGTGAAAATATTTTCTTTACAAATGGGCCCTTCAAGGTTACCGCGTTTTATACAGAAACAATTCAGAGGAGGAGAAAGCGTCTTTCTCGTTATCGACTTCCCGTGTTAAACTGTGTGAAGTAATCTTCAGTGGCTTGGTTTGTATGGAATTCCTTCATATATTTTCTCCTGGAAATAAAACAAGGAGAAAAACAATCAGCAAGAGCCTGGCTTCCTCGTGAGTAGTCTACCTTCTTACTTATTTATTCATCAGTATCCCCAGGGTGCACTCGGCTCCACGGGTCACGGTGGAGAGGGGCGGTTCCTCAGCGAAACTGGGGGTGTTTCAGAATTCCGTGTCCCCAGGTGTGACTGTGAAGACATCTGCTCGTCCCATCTGATTTCTGTCAGATCATATCTCAGTGTTCCTTTTAGGCCTCCGACAGAAGTGACCAGGCGACAACAGACCCACTGGCAAACGGGGGGTCAGATGTCTGGCAAACATGCAGGTGGCTCCCTTCTAAGTTCAAGCCAAGAGCTTGGTGGATGGGTACACGAGTAAATAAACACTGTGGGTTTCAGTGACTTATTCACCTACAGACCTGCACTTGGCACTGCGTGTAGGGGCGTGCTGAGCCACTCTCGGGCCTGTCTCTATCGAAGAAGAGACCCCAGGCTGGGAGAGGCACCCTCCTCCACACCGCCGGCCCACCGGGGCCTCCCCTGACGCCGGTGCCCTCTGAGTACCACGTCACCAGCATCTGGGTCTCAGCCACTGGGGTCCCCGGGGCCCAGGTGAGGATCCCCCAGGGGGGGGTGTTCAGGGATGTGGGCGAGATGGAACCTTTGTCGCCTGGTCTGGGACCGGTGGTTTCCAAGCCCTTTATTTCTGGCTTCTTAGCTCTGGGCCCTTCTCCCCTTCCTGTCTGCATCTTCCCTAGGAGGCTGCGCCAAAGCCCAAACCACTACCACCGTGGGTCTCTCTGGTGGACTCGACACCAAGAGTCCTGGGCCCTTTGGGCGGGAAAAATTGGGGGCAGGGGACCAGGAAAGCATAGAGCCTGCTCCATGAGCCCTGCTGGTCAGCACCCAGCCCCCATTGTCCCCCTGACCCTAACCTGCTCCCAGCCCCCTCGGCCTGGTCTCCCTCAGCCCGCCCGGCCCTCACCCAGCCCTCACTGCAAAAGCTGTTCCTTGGCCAGGCTGAGGTTGCTGCAGTCCAGAGCTCTGCGCAGGTCTCGCTGCTCACGCCACTGCTGCCGCTCAAGGAGCAGAGCGGTGCGAGCACCCTGAACCCTCTGCCGGTCCCAGCCCCTGTCTCGCTGATGCTCTTCTTCCTGGAGCCGCTAAGGAGAGATGTGACTCATCACCACCTGTCCCTACAGAAGAGCCAGGTGCAGTCGGCTAGGAGGGCCAGCTGGGGGAAACTGAGGCTCTGGTTGGTGAGCAATGCCATGCAGGGAATCGGGGGAGTCCTTGCCGCCCCGGCTGAATGCTGGGGTCGCCTGGTCACTGCTAGAATGCACCGATGTCACAGCTCCACCCAGGACGATGGACTCATGATCTTGGGGGTGAATTTCTGCATCTCAACTCATTCCTTGCTCACTGCCTTCCAGATCCTTCTATAAAAACCTTGACTCCTAGGAGAGGAAACCGGATTAATGCAGATGGGAGAGGTCAAGCCCTCAATGTGGGCAGCTCCATCAGCTGTCCGGAGTTGCTCTGTCAGCTCTGCTCGGCAAAAGGAAGCAAAAATGGAGGGGCTGGGCCTGTACGGGGGTACCTAAAACACCTTCTGCAGGCTTTAGGGCAGGGGCCCCCAACCAGAGTGGGAGTGGAGGGTGAGGGGGGTGAACCGGCTGCCAGGGGCCCAGGCCCTCACCCAGGGACCAAAAGGCAGGCTGGTGCTTGGTTTTGCCACCTGCAGGCCAAGTGACATAGCCACTCTGAACCTCAGTTTCCTCACCTCTAAAATGAGGCCCCTCACAGGTCCCTGCGTTGTGACACATGCTTTCATCAAGAATACAGACGGTACAGAGACATTCTGGCTCGGACTGAGGGAGGACAGCATAACTGTTCTTCGCCTGGCCTCGCCTCCCCCAGTTACCTCTACTCGTGGAGAAAGTGTGGGGGACACGGGGAGGGGGTGCTCTGAGGGGTGAGGCTCAATGTGGGGTTTCTGCCCTTTGTGTCTTCTGTCTTCTTAGTTGTTCACAAAGACTGGAAACCAGTCAAAATTGCTGCCTTCAGGATAGCTGTGCAACAGCCCCCAAGGGCCTCTGTCCTCCTCCCTCGCCACAGAGGGGTCCTCTGCTGCACACTCTCAGTGTCCCCCTCTCAGTCACAGCAAAAGCCAGTCCTCCGGGGGCCTGCCAGGTCCCGGACCCTCGGCCTCTCCAGCCTCCTCAGCCCGCCCCTCATGCACTCCAGCCACCGGGCCCCTCACTCTTCCCGGAACAGATCCACTGGTCCTGCCTCCTGGCCCTGGCAGTTCACCCTGCCTGGCTGCCCTTTCCCCAGATGTCAGCAGGGCTCACTCCCTCCTCCATCCTGGTCTCTGCAACAATGTCACTTCTCAGTCCTCTGCTAACCCTTTTGCCAGCACCCTCCACGCCCTCTCCCCCCGCCTTATTTCCCTCCCGAGCACTCACCACCTGAGCTACATCATACACGATAGGGATGGATTACTTGGTCCTTGTCATCTCCCCCATTGGCCCATGAACCCCTTGAGGGCAGTTTCTGGGCCAATGTCACAGCAGCTGTGACTTATGGCCTGGAGGGAGGGAGGGAGGTGGCAGGAAGAGGGTCTGAGAGCCGTAGGGGTGGGGCAGGCACCAGCTTCTCCTGCACTTGCTGCTTCTGAGCCAGGCGGATCTGCTCCAGCTGCTCCTGGGTCATGCCCTTCCAGCGGTCGGGGACCACGCGGTGGGGTCCAAAGGAGCTGGCTGCCTGCTGCGGGTTCTCCGAGAGCAGGTCCCCACGCAGCAGGTTGGAGATCTCGGCCACGTCGTCTTCTTGTTCTTGGTTTTTCTCTAGACTTTTCCTTTCTGCTGACTCTGTGGCCTGGGCAGGGGAAGTCATTAGGGAAGACGGTTGGAGTGCCCCAGGGAGATGTGGGCAAAGGCCACAAACCTTACTGGGGGCACTTGAAGGAAGAATGCACTAAGGGTACCAGAGACCAGGGGTAGGGACATGGGGTAGACTCAGCAGGTGTGGATGTGGGCTGCCCAGCGATCGACGCTGGGCGTGTGTGCTGGGCTGGGAATCGCCACCTGCTGGTTGTGTGCGGAGTTGCTTCAGGTCTCTGCACGGGTTTGCCCAAGCCGAGAGCTGCTGCCTTGCTTGGCCTCACTCACCCTGGGGCAGGGCTCTGTGCCCTGGTCACACTTACATGGATGCAGGCCACACAGAACACCTAAGAGTGATTCACAACACGGGTAACTTAAAATTTTAAAGCATATTGTCACCTCAGTGCTCCAGGTGCACGCCAGCCACCAACCCCCAGTACCAGTAAATTCAAATCCCTGCTCCAGTGAGCGTGATGAGTGGAGGGCCCGGCCCTGGCTGTGTGGCCTGGAGCAAGTCACCTCCCACTCTGGGCTGCAGTCATTTCTCTGCCAAGTCAGGAGGTAGATTAAGAGACATTCATCAGCATTACCGGTTCTCCTGAGTAATGAGCAGACAGGGCACTTTGCAAGGACAGGGCACACCACAGGGGGCTCACGAGGCAGCCAGCTCAGTGACATCACATAAGCACATGCTTTGTAGCTGGACAGGCCGGATTCAAGCACTGGACCTGCAGCGTTTGGAAGCCTAGTGTTTGAATCGGCCAATGCAAATCAGATCAGTACTTGGGGGCCCCTGGGAAAGTCAGTTCCCCTCTCTGAGCCTGCTTTTTTATCAGTTAAATGGGATTGGTCAGGCCCCTCTCCTAGACCTGTTGAACACAGTGACTAACAGAGCAGCTGATTGTTGCTAGGGTTAAAAATAACAACCGTCACCGATGTCCTGGTAACATGCACTCTATTGCAGCAAGTGACGTGTATTGCCTAGTTCACCCCACAGCCTCACCAGCAAATGTGATCGAGTGAGTCACTAAACATGGCCAGTGCTCTTCCTGGCCACATGGCACAATGGCACTTTCTGCCTGCTTAGAGAGGGTGTGGCCATGTGGCAGAGGTGACCGGGGCATTTCTGGAAGGATGTGGTGGTGGTGGGGGGTGGGTATCAGGCACATGCCTTCTCTGTTGAGCTGCTGGAGTCCCCCAGCTAGTGGCTGCTCTGTCGCAGGGCCTGGGCTCCAGTGAGGATGGGAGCTGCAGAGCCCCTCGGCCAGCAGAGGGGGACAACGAGCACGGCGAACATCACCTTTCAGCTCAGTGTTTTAAGCCACTGAGACCTGGGAGGGGGTTTCTCATTCTGACAGGCATGGGTAGGTGTCTTCACTACCCTCATTCCCCTGACGCTACAACTGAGGCACGTGAGTGGCTTTTCCAATGCTACGGAGAGGCGCTTGGCCTTGCGCCTGCGCAGTGGGGCTCAGGCGCCTGCACGCAGAACCCGGACGCCACAGCCACAACGTCTCCCTAACGGAATGCGCGAGGCTCGCAAGTGTGTGTCTCCAGCTGCTGCGTCTGAATGACCTGCCTGGGATTTTTTTCTGGGGACAGTCATCTAGACCCTGTATGACTGTCCTGGAGTAGCTAACAACGCCTGTTTACAGTCCGGAACAGCGCTGACGGCTCCCCCAGCACAGGGGCATCGCAGCGTCCCCGCGGGGAGTTGCGGACCTGAAAGTGCCGGTGTTGTAGGGGCTCACTAAAAATTTTCCTGAGCGAATGAGTAAATAAACCGATGAATGCAGCAACGCATTTTAGCAAAAAGCATGCCAGTGCCCAGCAGGAAGACTCAATGAATACTTGCTGACAGATGAACGAGGGGTAAATGAATGGCTGGATGACCCAGCAAAAATGGACTAAGCCAGAATCAAGAGCCCCGCTCGCACTGGACTTATGGGGGGGTCACTGCGCAAGTTACATACACGTCTAACCACTACGCTGTACGCCTGAAACCAATACAATGTTGAATATCAACTGTCATTTAAAAAGTATTTTTAATTTACATTTAAAAAAGAGCCCCATTCTGCCACTAGGTTGCTGCAGGCCTGGAGTAACCTCAGAACAAGGCATCCTCTGAACAAGGAAGGGCAAGAGGTCACCAGGACCTCTTGTGGCTGCCTGGCTGGGTGGTGACCTGGGCGGCAGGTGCCTTCGCAGTATGCCCTTCAGCCAGCCCTCCTCGTTCCTGTTCCGGCTGCTGAAAACCTGTGTTCCCTCTGGTCTCCGGTCCAGCCCATCCAGGATCTTTGGTCACACACCCCCATCAGCAGGACGAACGTGAGCTAGTGTCTCCAAGACATTTAGTTTGCAGGCCATAAAGATAGCGTGTGCTTCCTAATAAGCACGCCTGTGTGCACAGACACACGGGAAGGGAAACGATGAGGTTGGAATGCCGATGAGCGCAGCTCCGGCGTCTCCTTCCTGCTCTGCTGCGGGCCCGCCACAGGCTCGGCCTTGCAGACCCGGTCCCGGTCAACCAGCTGGTCCAATAAGTGAATCCAGGCCAAACTCCCACCCGACCCAGGGCACATAATTGCATGGGGAAAGAAAACCTGGGGAAGGAGTCTAATTCCCAAAAGGAACAGAGAACTTGAAACACGTCAGCAGGGGGCAGGCGGGGAGAGGAGAGTTTGTGAGGAGCTGGGAGCTTCGGGAGGAGGGAGCCGTCAGGGAACCTCCAGAGTTTGTGCAGGTCATCAACACAGTTGCTCCCAGCACTGGGTGCTGTGAGCCTGCTCTTGGTGAGGAGAAACTTCCAGGGGTGGTGGTTGGGGGGCGGGGATGGGTGTAGAAAAGACCTAAAACAAGGCCAGGCGTCAGGGCAGGGCTGGCTGGTATCCGTCTGGGTAGACGTCACTGTCCTCAAATCCGAGAAGAACCTGAGGTTTGCAGAGGTGGACTGACCCCCCACCCCACCCCACCCCTGCTCCCAGCTCCCACAGCTAGTTTTCGGTTTCACACCCGGGTTTGGAGCTCTGGGGCTGGGGCTCATCTGCTTCTGTGCCTGGGGAGCCCTGGCCTCCCCTCCCCTCACCCCCACACGGGGCCCTTTCCGGGTGGGGTTCATGATGTGGCCCAGTAAATGGGCTGAGCCTGAGGCCTAGGGAAGCCGGGGCACCCAGGGTAAGCGGCTGGGTGCTTGTCCCTGCCCCCTGCCCCAGCCTGTGGAGTACCTGGTTCTTGTTGAATTCCTTCACAGCTGCACAAGCCGCCCTCCTGGTGGCGCACGCCAGGCCCTGTATGTGCTTGGTGGTCTCATCCCACTGCAGCCTGGTCTGCATGTAGAGGTCCTCTGGAAGGAAGCGACATGCAAGCAAACCTCGGTGCCCACCCACAGCGCCCTCCCAGGTGCGCAGAGCACCCCCAGGATGTCCATTCTCACGTCTGCTTCTTATCCTGCTCTCATCTACAGCCTGGCGGTGCCGCAGAGGCTGCTGGGAGACCTTGATGAGCTAATTCAGGTAGAGCTCTGGGATCGGTGCCTGGCACGGGACGTGAGCAATCTCTGCTGTGGATCGGTGATGCCCGCTGTGGTACTGGGATGGCCGCAGTGGGTTCCTTGCCCTCCCTGACCTCTCAGCCTCTACATCCTGACAACAGGCCAAGAAGGGATGGATGGCAGGAACCCAGAAAAGGGGGAGCTCTGCCATGGGAACCAGATGGGGTCCTCAGAGGAAGGGGTGTCAGGGAACAGATGCCCTGGAGTGGCAGTGGCACTTTGTCAAGAGGAAGAGGAGAAGGAGAAGGGGTCATAAGTCCAGCATCCAAACTGGGTAACAAAGATTTGGAGACACAGAGTCTCCTGGTTCAGCCCAGAGGCTTCCCAGCTCTGTTAACCTGACCTGTGTATCACTCAGCCTTTCTGAGCTGCACCCTCCCCCGTGAGGCAGGACAACGCCTACTTTGCAGGGTTGTTAACATTTTAAAAAGTTAGTAATCAGAAGGTTCCTCCTATGGCGTTTGTGCCTGTGGGTCCTCTCTTCATGTCCCAAAGCAAAGACCAATATACAGAGGACATATGATAGAACTGTACACCTGAAACCTACATAATTTTATTAACCAAGGTCACCCCAATAAATTCAATTAAAAAAGGCAAGGGAAAAAAAATACCTAACTCTTTGGCAGTGAACTCTGGCCTCTGCTCACTTCAGCTTCCCCTCTCACTTTTCATGAGTCTGTCCATTCATGTACCATTCAGAACTATCAAGAACCTTCTGTGGGCCAGCCGCACACTTTGCTGGGAACCCAGGGTGCCGTGGGGCCTCCCTGGGACTCACCGTCCAGGAGATGAGACAGATAACTAACAAGGAAACGCCGAAACAGACGGACTACGACAGACTGCGGCAGCATCACAGAGGGAAAGGCTGCTCAGAGGGAAAATGGAGGGGTGCCTGACTAGATGGCTGGAGGGTGGGGAGTGACAGGTCCTCCAGGAGGAGGTGACGTTTAAGCTCAGTCCTGAATGACATAAGGAGCTGGGTGGAGAGCAGGTGCAAAGTTCTCGAGTGGGGAGATGTTGTCAGGACCCAGAAGTGAAAGCACACCAGAGTGACTGGGACACAGTGAGTGGGGCAGGGGGGTGCCTTGGTGACATCGGAGAGCTGGGCAGTGGGCCCACGTGCAGGGCCTTGTAGGCAACGGGCAGCCTCCGTGCCGTATTCCATACGGAATGGGAAGCCACTAGAGGGTGTTAGACCAGGGTGGAGGGAGTCCGTGGCACTGTTTACCTTGACGTTGTTTAGAAAGTGGCGCTCTGATTGTCGTGTTGAGAATGGAGCAGAGAGGGACAAGAAAGAAAGCGGAAGACAACGAGAAGGCCCTTGGTGTGGTCCATGCAGGTGAAAAAGGTGACAGCTTGCATCGCAGGGGTGGCAGGAGGGACGGGGGTTGGAAATGTGTGCAGCAGATAAGAAGGGACGGGAGCTGAGCGTGGCCTGGAGACAAGAGGGGGTCGAGCAGCGCCCGCAGCTTTCTGGCTTGACTAAGGGAAGGAGGTGTTACTGAGTAAGGGAGGGAGCTGGAGGGGGCTGCAGGGCCGGGGGGAAATGCCGGGTTAGCTTCCAGGGTGTTGGGAGATGCCTAGGAAGACTTCTAGAGGCAGCTCAAGGACCCAGTCCAAGGCTGAGACAAGGCTGTCAGCCAGAGGTGGGAAATTGGGGTACCTGGGAGATGGATGAGATTTTCAAAGCCCTGTGAGGGATTATTTCAACAAATATTTATCAATGTGCCAGAAACTAAGGAGAAAGCAGTGAATAAAATAGACAAAATTTCCCACCTTCATGGGGCTTAGGAGATGGTACTGGGGAGAGGGATGACAAATACATAACCGTGCAGGATGTCACTGAGCGATGCCGTGGGGAAAATACAGCAAGGAAAGGGGTAGGGAATGTGGGGGTGGGGAGGGTAAAGGATTACAACTTGTAATAGTGGTCAGTGGAGGCCTCACTGATATGACGACATTTTAGCAAAGACCTGAAGGAGGAGAGGGGGCAACCATGCAAAGACATGGGGGAATATATTTCTAGGCAGAGGGAACCGTAGCTACAAAGGTCCTGAGGCAGAAGTGAGCCTGACACAGTTACAGTCTAGGAACAGCAAGGATGCCAGTGTGGCAAGGATGGGAAGGATGAAGGGCAGCACAGTAGGAGGTAAGGTCCCACTGAGGGCCTTGCTGGTCCTTGAAATAAATTTGGTTTTTACTGAGTGAAATAAGAAGCTACTGGAAGATTCTGAGCAAAGGAGCTAGCTTAACCTTTACCAGGATCATTCAGGCTGCTGGGCTGAGAATAGACGAGGTCGGAAGGGGACAAGGGCAGAAGCAGGGAGACTGCAATGACCCTGCGGGGAGATGTTGATAGCTGAGCCCAGAGTGGTGATGGCAGGGGTGGTGAAAGGAGATGAGATGTGGATGACGTCCTGTCGGACTTGACGTAGCATTTGAGAGAAACGAGAGGGTCCTGATGACTTGGCGTTGGGCCTGGGCATCTGGAAGAATGGAGTTCCCATCGACGGAGGTGGGAGGCCAGGTATGGGGGGAATCTCACTGGATTCCTCCTGACATAGGCTGGCCCAGGTAGTTCCCTGCATCTTGGAAGCAGACTGTAAACACCCTGAGGGCCGGGACTGCGTCTGAGTTACGGGGGCCTCCAGCACCCACTAGGGCCCAGACAGAGCACAAGCTCAGAGAATGTTTCCTGCAGGACATGTGACTGGAGATGTTCAGAGGCTGAAACATGTCCTGATGTCTCTCTCTCCATGGCCAAAGTAGCACATTAATAGGACTTAAACAAAACAAAACAAAACAAAAAACAGTTCATTGGTTGAAGAGTACGGAAACCAACGTGTGTTTTTTGTTTCCTTACCTGCACATTTTTGGCTGGCCTGAGCATCCTTGAGTTCCCTCTGCTGTTGCCAGGACCATTCTCTGTTTTGTTCCTGTTGGAATTTCTTTCTCTCCTGGAAGTTTAAATCCTCTCCCATGAACCTCTGCATTCCCGATATCGTGTTCCGAATATCACAGTCTGACTGCCGGGCTGGAAGATCTTTCCTGAGGGCTAGGGGGTCCGAGAGGTCAAATTCTCGACGAGTTTCTGGCTTCTGAAAGCTCTGTTGGAAGTCGTTGATAGCTTTGCAGAGATTTTTCTGATCTCTTCTTTGCCGCTCTTCTAACAGGCATGTGATTTTGTCATTGTGCCTCATTTCAGCAGCTAGAAGGGACAGAGATTATTCATAAGCTTAAGATTCAGAGGGAAAAACAAACTTGATCCCACTTACAAAAAAGCATTTTTAGTGGTTCTAAAAGTAATTCAACCCTCCAAAAAGGCAACGCGACCATTAAAAGATTAGAATTCTGAATGTACAAACCATACCTATAAATCAATTAAGAAAACAAACAACCGAACCAAAAAGCGGGCAAAGGATCGACGGGAACAGACAGACAGGCAGATGAAGAAACCTGCGTAACCGATAAACTTGTGGGAAGGGGATCAACCTTACAAGACGGTTAGAAACACCCCATAAACTGGCCAAACATGGAAGATGCTGATGACACACGTACTCTGACGCGGGGACACGAGACCCCCACCCCCCGCTTGTGGCAGGGTGACTTGGTGCATCTATTAATTTGGAAAACAATCTTCCAAGATCCCATAAAACCGAAGACGTGCGTATCCGTTCACCTAATGGTTTGACTTCTACGTGTCCCTCCCTCCTGTACTCGGGGACATAATGTGGGGCAGTCATTACAGCACTGTTAGCAATTCTTCAAAAAAAATGGAAACTCTAGCCCTGGCTGGTGTGGCTCAGTGGATTGATTGCCCACCTGCTAACCAAAGGGTTATCGGTTTGATTCCCAGTCAGGGCACAGGCCTGGGTTGCAGGCCAGGTCCCCAGTAGGGGGCATGTGAGAGGCAACCACACATGGATGTTTCTCTCCCTCTCCTTCTCCCTCTGTTTCCCTCTCTCTAAAAATAAATAAATAAAATCTTAAAAAAAAAAAAAAGGAAACTCTAACTGAGCCATCAGTGAAGGAATGGATAAGTAAACTATATTTAATATAACAAAATGTCAGAAAATCATTCATGAATATTCTATATGCCTATCATTGATTAAATTTAAATATACAACACCGAGTTTTTAAAAAACGTACAAAGGATTGATTCAATATTACACCATATAGGTAAAATTTTAAAACACAAAAAAATTGCGTTAGATGGTCGTGGACACACACATCCGTGGGGCGAGCACAAAAGCAGGCCTGGGAATGGTGCACATCTCGGAGGAAGGACGAGGAGGAAGATGACGAGGTGGGAAATATACATACATTTTCAAAAAGCGTTCCTAAAACACATCTGAAGCCAATTTGGCAAACGTTGACATCTCATCTAGTGGTGGGTAGGTACATATCTCTCATATCATTTTTGTAAGCTGATTTATTTTAAACTAAAAATTAAAAAGGTTAAAACACTTACAAAACATAAAACAGTATAAAGAAGAAAATAAACTTCACTCATGATTTCATCACTCCAACATCACCACTTCTAACATTTGGGCATATTTCCTTTCCTTTTCTAAGTGTATCTTTCATATGTTTTAAAATGTAATTGATAACCCATTGTGCATCAAATTTTGTACCCTGCTTTTCTCTATTATTTCTAACCAGGAGAAAATAATCACACTTATTATGTATATATATGACGGTTTCAGAAGAATGTGGGCCCCCTGCTTTTTTCTATTTTAAAAATCCTTATAGTGCTTTAACAGAACGGGCTGAAATGGCTGCACATGACGTGGGAAAATGAACTCTATGTGAAAGTTTTACCTCAGAGCTACAACACTATTATCTGAACCATACCTGGCTCTCAGCCAGCTCAGGAGTGTGAGCGGGGGGGTTTGCGTGTGTTTTCCAGCGTAAAAGGCTGCCCCTGATAGAAGGCCCTAAACTTTGGGAATGTGTGTGTTCAAGGTTTTTCATAACCAGGTTGTTTGTTTTTTTTTCCTGAAAACATACATTTACCCTCAAAATATATTTCTTAGAACTCACAAAGGAAGAATGAGCCCAATAATGGTTAACTGAGCACAAGGAATGGGGAAATTTTAAAAGGAGGAAGAGAGTAAAAATGGCAAGTTTGTATAGATATGAAGAAATTAGGATGGGAGTGTAAAGGCACACGGCCCCAAACCGCTAGGCTAGGCGTTTAAGAAAATCTAATGTGAGGGATGCACTTAGCTCACCAAATGCTTCATCTCTGGCTTTTTCAGTTGCTTCTTTTATCTTTTGGTCATGAACCTGAACATCCCAGGCTTCTGCATTTCCCTGGAATGGAAAACAAGGGGACAGGAGTCAGAGCCAGATCCTTGTAGTCCATTATTAACAGTCCTGCTTATCTCTTTATCCTCGCCGCATGGTCAGTGAATGCCTGAGGTTCACAGCGGGTCTTGTCATAACGGAATGCCTTTGCTTATAGTTGGTTCCTCAACCTGTCCTCTTCACTGTCCTCAGAGCCTCCCTCCCCCTTACCTTAGTTACCCATCCTCACAACACTGCTTACACATCACCACCTCTGGGAAGCCCTCTCCGATTTCCTCTTCCAGCCCCAGTCTGTGCTCCCCTCCTTCCCTACATTTTAATGTCTGCCTCCTCCACTCGGCCATAAACCTTGAAGGTCAAGAATTGCCTATCCTGGGCACCGGCTCAGGCTCCCTACAAAGTAGGAATTTTGTCAAATGAATGGATTGGAAGGAAGGTCTGGCAATGTAGGAAATCTGGCTCAGAGAGAGAACCCCATTCTAGTCTCTCTTTGGCCACAGAGTCCAGGCCAACTCCCTCCCCGCTGCAGGACTCCATTTGCCTGTCTGGCAAATGCGAGGGAGTCTAATTCTTCTGCTAAGGTCTCTTATCCTCAGTAAAGTCAATATATCGAGCTAGTTTTCCCCGTTAAGCTCCAGGTGCTGTCTACAGCTGTGCCTAGCTCAACAGTTTCATTCCAGGGGTTCATCTCCTCTTCCCTCCCGCGCCCAACTCTCGCTCCCCACCTGCCCCTCCACATTCCCCCCGGGTCCCTTTCCCTGTCGGGCGGAGGGTCTCACCCCGATGATCCTGTTCCTGGCGTTGAAGACCCGTTTCTGCCTGCACAGCTCCGCATGTCTCCGCCTGGTCAAACCAAAGTGCTGTTGCAGGTCCTTGGGCTGCACTACCTCCATGGCTGGGAATCCTCAAGGAATTCTAAGAGGTTTTCAAACACGCGAGATAAAGAGACAAAACGGTAAGACAAGCGGTAGCCGCGCGAGGTTGTCCCCTAGGAGGTGGGCGGGTCAGGTAAGAGCCGGCGCTCCAGGCTCTCAGCGCAGCCTTCTCCGGCCGAGCGCAGCCTTCTCCTGCCGAGCGCAGCGAGCGCAGATCGGGTTTCCTTGGAAACGTAAACAGCCAGGTTGCCGAGGAATGGCGCGGCGCTCGTCGTGTTCCCGCCTTCCTCTCGCGAGACGTCACGAGGCGCTTCCCGCGCTTTTCCCTCCTGCGTGTGAGAACGTCGGAGAGGCGCGGAGGACGCAGCCATGGGCCATTTGGAGCTACTGCTCGTGGAGAACTTCAAGTCGTGGCGGGGCCGCCAGGTCATCGGCCCTTTCAAGAGGTTCACCTGCATCATCGGCCCCAACGGCTCCGGTAACTAGGACCCAGGACGCCCCAGGCGGCCGGGCCTCATTTTGCCCGAGTGGACGTGAAGGCGGCCGCAGGGCCTGGACGCGGGCACCTGCCGCCGTACCCGGCACCAGACCCTCGACCCGCTCCCCGCCCCGGGGTTCCGCGGGACCCGGCCCCTTGACCCTGCCCCTACCGCTCGGGGCGTGGGGGGCGGAGGCTCGCCCTCTGCCCTGGTCCGGTTCCGCCCGCCGCCGCTTCCGTGTCTCCCCGAGCACCGCGTGGGAGCGGGGCCTGGCGCTGATGGCGCTGTGGGCCGGGCCTCCCGGTGTTCTTCGCCCCGCACCCGTGGGTGCCGTCGCCGTGGTGTCGCGGAGGCCGCGGGGGTGGGGCCGGCCCCCGGGGGCCCCAGGGGGCGGGGCGTGACCCAGCCTTCCCGCATCCTCGGTGAGGGACGGGCCGCAGCGGGGACCGGGCGGGCAGCGGGCACTGCGGCTGGCGTCTCCGCCCGACTGACCGCCGGCCCGACAGCGCCTGCCCCTTCCGACGGGCGACAGGAGGAGACGGGGTGGCTCGGCGCGGGCTCGACCCCAGCCCCCTCGCGGTGCGCCCTGACCCCCGCTTCGCACGCTCCACACCGCTCTCGGAACAGCCTTATTCCGTTACCTCGGCAGTACGGCCCGCACCGTCGCAACGTGTCGCCAAGTCCCTGTGACAGCACCGTCCCGAGGTCCTGTTCCGAGAGACACGTGGCGCCGGCCCTCCCAGAGCGCCTGGCGGGGACTCCGCCCGGTCCGCGGGTGGGCGCCGGGCGGCCTCGTGCGCGCGGAGTGGGGAGACGCCCCGCGAGCCTCAAGCCCGGCGCCAGCGGGCCGGCGACCGGCGGCCGCCCCGAAACCGAGGCCGTCAGTCGCGGGCGTGGCGCCCTGCTAACGCGGGGGAGAGCTGGCTCTGGGGCTCCGCGCGGACCCGGAGTCGGACCCCGTAGTGCTCCAGCGCGGCCGCCCGGGATGGCCCCGACCAGGGCGCGGCCGTCCACGTGGGCGCCTGGGTGGGCGGTGTTCACTCCACCGCGTCCGGTGGTTTCTTTGGCTCTGGGCAAGACTTGTTCTTTATTATCATTTCTTTATCATTAAGAACGAGCCCTGGCTGGTGTGGCTCAGAGGACTGAGCGCGGACTGTGAACCAAAGGGTCGCCCATTCGATTCCCAGTCAGGGCACAGGCTTGGGTGGCTGACCAAGTCCCCAGGGAAGGGCGCACAAGAGGCAACCACACATGGATGTCTCTCTCTCTCTCTTTCTCCCTCCCTTCCCCTCTCTCTAAAATTAAATAAATAAAATCTTAAAAAAAAAAAAAAAAGAATGACTACCTCCTTCTCCCCTCCCCTCCTCTGGCCCCCAGGAAAATCTAATGTGATGGATGCGCTTAGTTTTGTAATGGCAGAGAAAATAGCCAATTTGAGAGTGAAACATATCCAAGAACTCATTCATGGCGCGCACGTTGGAAAGCCCGTGTCCTCGTCTGCAAGTGTGAAAATTGTGTATGTGGAGGACAGCGGGGAAGAGAAGACGTTCGCAAGGATTATCCGAGGTATCGCTCTGCCGGTGTTGGCTGATGGGCCGCGCACGCGACGTTTCCCGAGAGCAGTCGGACTGCCCGTGCCGCTCGCGAGCGGCCAGAGAGCGGTCCTTTCCTAGGGACAGCGGTTCTCAGGAGCCAATGACAGCCGCCCCGCCCCGCGGTGCTGCCCCAGGCGCCGCGAGGCGGACGCGTCGGTCTATGCGGGCTGCTCCGCGGTCGGATAGCGTCTTTCCGCTCGCCTGGCGGTGCGCCCGAAGGAGGGTTCGCTCGTTCTCTGTGCGCGTTCGCGGGGCTCTGTTGGCGGCGGCCCAGTGACGGGCGTGTGTGCGGTTTGCACAGGAGGTCTCTTCTGCCATCAACAGGCAGCTTCAGTGGAATACTAGAAGTTTATTTTGGGATTTATTCCTGAAATCCCTGTTTTCTGAGTAAACAAGATTGGGGTTGTTTATGTATTTTTTTTTTTTTTATATGCTAGGAGTTTACAAAGCCTCATGAAATAGGTGTTTCTGGATTTTGTGTTTTTGTTGCTATTTTCAACCTGGCCCAATGGAACATGGTTCTAGAGGCTAATGTGTAGATGCTGTTTTATTAATTGTCCCCAAATTCAGTCACAGGTAATTGTAGAAATACTTACATGCTTGTACCTCCATGTCTAATTTAAGTATTTCACCACTTTATTACCTAGATATCTTCATTGGTTTTCTCACTTCCAGCTTTTACTCAAAAGTCTTCATCCCACTAAGGATTCCTTAGCCTACTCTATTTATTTAATAAACCATCAAATTTTTTCTCTTTATTAATGTATAATTGACAAAACTTGTATAGACTTAAGGTATGCAACTTAATGTTTTAGTATACATTGTGAAATAAGTGATATATAATGAACCTAATTAACATACGTGTCACCTCACCTGGTTACCCTTTGTGCGTGTGCGTGTGTGGTGAGAACACTTAAGCTCTACCCTCTTAGCACACTTGAGTATGCAGTGCCGCAGTGTTACCTACAGTCACACCGCTCCACGTCATCCTGCCTAACTGAAAGTTTGTACCCCTTGACCATCTCCCCATTTTCCTCTCCCCCAGCCTCCAGCAGTCGCCGCTCTACTAAATGTTCTGCGAATTTCAGCTACTTTAAATTCCCGCTGTAGGTGACGTCATGCAAATTTGTCTTTCTGGGCGTGGCTCCTCTCATTCAGCATAGCATCCTCCAGGCCCGTCCATGACATTGCAAACGACAGGATTTTTTTCCTTTTTGAGGTTGAATAATATTCTCATGTTTTCTTTATTTATTCATCCATTGACAGACATTTAGGTTACTCCTTAGCTACTGTCAGTAATGCTTCAGTGAACGTGGGAGCGCAGGTATCTCTTCAAGATGGTGATTTCATTTTCTTTGAATAAATACTCGTCAGGGATCACTAGGTGGCTCACAAGGCGGTTCTGTTTTTGGCCTTGGAGAGCCTTCATGTTCTCTATAATGCCTGTACCAGTTCATATTCCAACCAACAGTGTACGAAGCTTCCCTTTCCTTCACAGCCTCGCCAACACTTGCCTTTCGTCTTTCTGATTCTAGCAGATGTGAGGTAACACCTCCTTGTGATTTTGATTTGCATTTCCCTGATATTTCCTAATATCGAGCACCTTTTCATATACTTCTTGGCCATTTACGTGTCATCTTTTGAGAAATATCCATTCAGGTTGTTTTCCCATATTATAGTATTTGGGTTTTTTTTGCTGTTGAGTTATATGAGTTCCTTATATATTTTGGATATTGACCCCTTGTCAGGTATGTGGTTCCATGATCATGACCTAATCACCTCCTAAAGG
Organism: Macrotus californicus; assembly: GCA_007922815.1. Taxonomy (NCBI): domain Eukaryota; kingdom Metazoa; phylum Chordata; class Mammalia; order Chiroptera; family Phyllostomidae; genus Macrotus; species Macrotus californicus. Next base: position 26,988 of record VMDR010004369.1, on the reverse strand, counting down.
CCCTACCTACTAATACCATCACCTTTGGGAGTTAGGATTTCAGCATGAATTTGGGTGGGGGGGACACATTCAGATCACCATCCTATTTAAAATTGCAGTGCCCATTCCCGCTACATAGAAACTTTTCATACCCCTTTCCCCCGTTCCGTTTCACTTACTCCTCAGCGCTTAACATTTTCTCACGTGATGCTGATTTTACTTACATATGTCGTTTTTGATCTGTCTCCATTACTGGGATATAAGTTCCTTGAGATCAGACTTTTGTCTGTTTTGTTTACTGCTGTAGAATACTCCTTGGCATATAAAATATTTGCTGATTGACTAAATGTATTTATTAACATGTATAGTAGTGCATAACTGGCCGTTTCAATAAGAAAAATAATTTGATAAAACTTTCAATAGTTGTTGACACATGTCTGATATTTATACTTCCTATGACAGTCTTTCTTTTATTTCAGGGGGATGCTCGGAATTTCGTTTTGATGACAATCCTGTGAGCCGTTCTGCTTACATAGCAGAGCTGGAAAAGATAGGCATAGCAGTCAAAGCACGGAACTGCCTGGTTTTTCAGGTAAGCAGCTGTGAAGGTTGTTTGGGTTATGATTTTGAAAAATATCACCATAACTTACATGTTGGTGTGCTTTACTGTTTTTAAAAGGGAACTGTAGAGTCGATTTCAATGAAAAAACCCCAAGAAAGAACCCAGTTCTTTGAAGAAATCAGCTCCTCAGGAGAGCTTATAGGAGAATATGAGGAAAAGAAAAGAAAGTTACAGAGAGCGGAGGAGGACGCACAGTTTAATTTCAATAAGAAAAGAAACATCGCGGCAGAGCGCAAACATGCAAAGCTAGAGAAGGAAGAGGTAAGGTGTCACGAGGAGGTAGCCAGTTAAGTGTGGATGCGGGAGCTGTCGGAGCTGCTAGGTACTGGCTTGGGGTTACTGGTGAGGTTCTTTCAATGAGGCAAGACAAATAAAGCCCCAAATTCTTGAAAGATAAACTTTTTGATATGTTTTTCACCATTTGGGTTTTTTGTCCTCAAATAGGTAGGACAACCTGAACTACAAAAATGATTCTTCTCCCAACTAAAAATAAGCCTGAAGGGTGTATGCCTTATATGGCTGAGGTTCTCAAAATTTTGGTTCTTATCCCCTTATACTCTTAAAAACTGGTGGGGACCACAGACAGTTTCTGTTCATGTGGGTTATATCTACCACTATTTATTGTGTTTGAAATGAAAACTTGGAAATTTTTTAAACATATTTTAATGATCAATGTAAAAATAACAATAATAAACTCATTACATGTTAACATCAATAACATTTTTTATGAAAAAACTGCATTTTTTTTAAAACTAAAAAATTAAAAGTGTAACATTGTTTTACATTTTTATACTCTTAATATCTAGCTTAATAAAAGACAGATGAATTCGCACATCCGGTTCTGTATTAAATGTTATTTGTGTCAGGGCCTAGCCACTTCACTCACCATTGGCTTTTGTACCATCATTGGAGATATACACACAATGGAAAAAGCAAAGTCGTAGTATTATTATGACAATAGTTCTGACCTCAGGGACTCCCAGATATAGAGTTGGGGACCCCCTAGGAGGCCGTGGCCATGCTTTGCAGATGCAGTGCCGTGGTAATGTCTTGGTACCCTTCATACTGCCTAGTAGAGTGCTCCGTGTAATGGTTGATAAATTATTTGTTTAGAGTGATCTTTTTAAAATGCAAATCAGATATTCTCTCTCTCTCTCTCTCTCTCTCTCTCTCTCTCCCGTATAAAACCTCTTCCGGTGCAGTGCTTCCCCCTGCACTGAGAATCTGCTGTCCTGTCCAGCCTTCTGACTTGGCCCCTGTTCATCCCTCAAGGCTTAACCTCCTCTACTATCACACTGACCTGTACTACTTCTTGAATACCACACATTCCATTCCAGCCTGGGGCTTTTGCTGTTTCCTCTGTCTAGATAGCTGTGTGCCTCATTTTTGCATGGCTAATGCTCTCATTCAAGTTCTCATGAAAAAGCCATTTTCTTGGGCCGCCATTTGCCGTCCGTGCCCTCAGTCTAAATCAGCACCTTCCCCTACCCCTCCCTGGTCCTGCTGCATGACCCATTCTGTTCCTTTTGTAGCGTATGTTGCTGTAGGAGGTCTTGTGTGTTTGTTTGCTTAATTACCCTCTAAGTTCTCTTCATTCCTCCCTACCCCGTTTGAACGACTAGATTGTAAGTATACAAGAGCAGAGACAGTTTCTACCTTGCTCACTGTATTCCCAAGAAGAGGGCCTGGCACGCAGTGGACAGGCAGAAAGTATTTGAAGAAGTAAAGGAGAGGTAGATGTGTTCCTCATTAGTGATTTTTTTGTTTCTTCACGTTCTTACATGTGTGTGCATGTCCTCGGTTTTGTCAGTGAAAGTCAGACTATAGTGCTTTTACTGAAACAGCTGATGGAAATGAGGGGTTGCAGAACTTTAAACATTGTAAGAACAGTTAGAAGAGTCCAACTTCCTGATTATTTTTTACCACATCCTGGCGGATGGCCGTTTACCTGCTACGTGGAACACTTCATTGGTGAGGAGCCTTCCCCTCAAGGCGGCCGTTCCTTCATTGGTAGTACAAGTGCTGTTTCACATGCAGTTGAGAATTGTAATAACTCTATTAGTTCTCTGAGTAGAAAAATTACACCCTGTAGCAGGAATTTTTTCTGGAATCATTGAATTTAAAGTTGCTAGGGGTCTTACAAGCCGTATAACCGCCTTCGATTTTCAAATGAAGCTGGTGTCAGAGATGGTGATGGACTTGCTACACTCTGAAGACCGAAAGGGGCGAGGGTTAGGGTTAGTGGGTGTCACTCGTTGTTCTCACCCCCACCACTGAGAGAATGAACTGAAAGCCACATGCCGTTTTACTGCTTTGCCGTAAAAGCGTATCCAGAAACCTTCTCCAAAAACTGCTGCTTTTAGTGAGAATGCTGATTCTCAACACTCCTTAGGGATCGTTTGTTAGCACTGTAGCTGAGTTTATGAAAGGTCACCTCAAATATACTTCCATTTCTTTAACTGCTGTTGAGTTGTACTGTTTTATAGGCAGAACGTTACCAGAGTCTCCTTGAAGAACTGAAAATAAACAAGATCCAACTGCAGCTCTTCAAACTATATCATAATGAGAAAAAACTTCATTTTCTGACCAGCGAGTTAGAACACGCAAATACAAATCTAAGTGTCACCAAGGAGTCTCTTTCTCGTCATGAAACCATAGTGAAAGCCAAGAAAAAGGAGCATGGGATGCTATCTAGACAGCTTCAACAAACAGAAAAAGAATTAAAGTGAGTTTTTAAAAGTAGTTATTAACAGTTGGGTTTTATGTAGATCAAGAGAGAAAATAAAAATAAAAGCGACGTTTTGAAAGTTGATTTTTTAAAATAAACTTTTACTTTGGAATACTTTTAGATAACAGAAAAATTACAGAGAACAGAGTTCCCGTATGCCCCACACTCAGTTTCTCCTGCTTACAATATCTTACATTATCAGTGTGTTCCGTTTGTCAGAATTGATGACCCCGTGTGGACACGTTGCTGTTTACTGAAATCCATAGTTTATTTATATTTTCTTAGTTTTCACCCATTGTCTTTTTTCCGATTCAGAATACCATATTTCATTTAGTTGTCACATCTCCATAGACTCCTCTTGCTCTGACAGCTTCTCAGGCTTCCCTTGTTTTCGATGGCCTTGCCAGTTTTGAGCAGTCCTGGTCAGGTGTTTTTGTTGAACGTTCCTCCATTGGGACTTGTCTCATAGTTTTCTCATAATTAGGGTTTGTGGATTCAGGGGAAGAAGATCACAGTGCTAAAAAAATGTCATTCTCGTCCCATTGTATCAGAGATGTTAACATACAGATGTCATGTAACATCTCCCTCTAATGTATCATAATGTCACCCTGACGTCACTGTTGGTGTTGACCTTTCCTCGCTTATCCACAGCCTCCCACTCCAACAGTAAGAACCCTGCCTTCCACAAAATGCCATTCATTTGCTTAATTGTTCAAGTCCAGTAATCATGTATGGCAGCATCAGAATTAATTACTCCTATCCTCCTAGGAAGTAGCTTTATCAACTAGCGTATGATGCTTATGTACACTTCCTTTTGCTTTTAGCTGTACAGCCTCTACTCATTTCTGAAGGTGCCCAGGTTAGCACCTTTGTCCCTTTCAGTAAGGTGGTCTCATACATATGTAATGCGGTTACAGTGTTTGGTCACTTCCTGCGTTCCACCTAGGAAGCCTTGGGCTCCTCTAAGTGATTTTTAAAAAATTTACATACATTAAAGTACACTCTTGGTGCTGTAAAGTTCTGTAGGTTTTGACAAATGTGTGATGCTGTATTCCACCATTACAGTATCATACAGAGCATTTTACCACTCTTAGAAAACCCCCCATGTTCCTCTGGCTGGAGTAGCTCAGTGGATTGAGCACTGGCCTGCACACCAAAGGGTTGCTGGTTCAATGCCCTGTCAGGGCTCATGCCTGGGTTTGGGGCCAGGTCCTTAAGTGTATGGTTGGATCCAAAGAACTTTCCTTTATATATATATCATAAAATTCAATCTCCTTCAAAGCAAACTTTATGTTTATTTTTAGATCTCTTGAAGCACTTTTAAATCAGAAAAAGCCTCAATACATTAAAGCCAAAGAAAACACTTCTCACCACCTCAAGAAATTAGAAGTGGCTAAAAAGTCAATGAAGGACAGTGAAAAACAATGTTCCAAACAGGAAGATGACATAAAAGCCCTAGAGGCAGAGCTGGTTGACTTAGACGTTGCCTGGAAAAGCTTTGAAAAGCAGATCGAGGAGGAAGTCCTGCGGAAAGTGCGAGACATTGAATTAGAAGCCAGTCAGGTAAGAGTCACCATGAGGGAAACCATTGTTTCCGTTGCTTTCAGCTTCTCCTTTTACTTAGGAAAAATGTGAAGAATGACCTCTTTATGATACTGGAAGAGAGTGTCCTCAGAACCTACATTATGGGGATTTAAGTTTTTCAACTTGTATATGAAATCTAAGTTTAATCTTTAGGCTATTTTTCTTTATAAGATTAAATGGCATTAACACTTTTGAGTTTATTCAAGTCAGGAAATACTTTAAGAAGATTACACGATATCATCTTGTAATAAAAGGAAATTATATTCTTATATTTTTAAAGTAATCATTTTTTCTTTCCTGAATATTCTAAAAACTTAAAAGTCAGATACACATGGCTTGAACAGACGTGATCACTTAATTGACAGAAGGGAAATTGATTGTTTAAGGTGATATAAAATGTTAAGTGATGAATTAATGTCCAATTTAGTACATAAGATTTAATTATAAGTAGATAGTAGATAATATAAAAGTTGGTCATTCAGAGTTTCTAGACATTCAACTAAATTTTTATCATCTCCTTCATTAACTTGATATTTTTATATTACAATATATATACTAAAATATTTGTGACTAATACATTTTAAAAATACATACTTTTCTCTGAGCTCCTCTTCCTTTTGACTACTAGTAAATTTTAATCTCCTTTCTCTTTTAAGAATTTCTCAGACCTTACAGAGTTGATTTTGAATACCGTATTGATGTATCTAAACAGTTTTAAGTAAAACATTTCTTGTTCACATTATCTTATCTGGAGAAGATGGCCAAGTCTGATCTAATTTGTGTAAAACACAGTTTTGGTGAGGTTATCTGTTAGTGAGGTTACCTGTTAGTGAGGTTACCTGTTAGTAAAGGATATGAAGAATTTCCCCTCATCCTGACCAGGCTGGAGTATCACCCTGTACACCAAAAGGTTGGGCACACACCTAGGTTTCGGGTTTGCTCCCTGGTTGGGGCACGTACAGGAGGTAACCGGTTGATGTTTCTCTGTCTCTCTCTCTCTCTCTCTCGCTCTCTCTCCTTCTCTAAAATCAATAAACATATCCTCAGATGAGGATTTTTAGAAAAGGGATTTGAGTTAACAATTTTTAATTACTCTTTATTCAGCTGAATCGTTATAAGGAACTTAAGGAACAAGTAAGAAAGAAGGTGGCTATAATGAACCAGCAACTGGAAAAACTGCAGTGGGAACAGAAGGCCGATACAGAGAGGCTGGCGTTTGAGAAGCGGAGGCATGGAGAAGTTCAGGTACCTCGATTTGTGCGGTCATGATTTAGAATTATTTTCAGTGAAATTTTATTACCTTTTTATATTAGCTTTTCAATATGTAAGTGGGTTTGCATCAGACATAAGTGGTTAAGTAAAAAGTCCTGGATTACCTTTAATGCTGATTAGTATCACGTAGGCACTCTTTTATGGTCTAAGATACAGATAGTGTCTTTGTTCATATGGTCAGTGAGCATCTTCTGTGCGTCTGTGCAGTGACAGACTCGAGCAGATGATGCAGCCTCTGCAGCCACGTGTACTGCAGGTCAGCGACGTTGGGAGGAGGGTGAAAGGAAGACCAGTTAGGTGTCATAATGGAGGTGAGCGCACAGTTATTTGGAAACAATGAGGACATGGCCCAAGAGGAGCACAACAGTCTACATGAGAATTAACCATCAAGATGGCAGTACAGCCCTGGCTGGTGTGGCTCAGTGGGTTCAGTGCCGGCCCACCAACCGAAAGGTCACTGGCTCGGGCCCCAGTCAGGGCACATGCTTACGTTTCAGGTCAGGTACCCCCTTGGAGGTGTGCAGAGGCAGCTGATGGGTGTATCTTGCACATTGATGTTTCTCTCCCTCTCTTCCTCTCTCCCCTTCTCTCTAAAAATAGATCAATGAAATCTTTTTTTTAAAGGACAGCATTATAATGGTTTGCCTTAGAGTAAGACAGACCTGGTTTCCAGTCTGTCTTGTTCTTTACTGACCTATGTAATCTTGGTAAATAACTGAGTTATTATCTTCTCTAGACTTTGATTTCTTCATTTGCACAGTGAGGACAGGTGTGTCTACCTCATAGTGATGGGCAGGTTGAATAAGGTGAAAGTGAGTGTGATATTACACCAAGCATCTGGTATTTCCCTCTGATGCCTTGTGGTGTATTATAGGATAATCATATGAGTAGGAGAAAGCATATTTTGTGGCGGAAAAAAACAAATGTAGTAACAAAGCAGACATTCGTTTTAAAACACTTGTATGATTTGTATTGCTTTATAAAACTGTACACTGATTTCTGCTAATTCTCATTGCACAGTTTTACCTTTGTTCATGCTAATTTTGGAAAAACCAACTTATTTCTACATGTTGGACTCTATGGTTACCCACACTATAAAGCCTTATCTAGCTTGCCTTTTCTCCCTACTCCACCCTCCCCCCAAGAAAAAGACACCTGAAAATAATATCCTCTGTATCTAAGGGATTTTATCAAATTGGAGGAAGGTACAGTTGGTACAGCTCTACTAGACTGGAAGATTCTTAAAGTTAGGATTCGTAATAATGTACACCTTGTAAACCTTGTACTTAGTAGATATCAGCAAGTGTTGATTGGATTAGCATTGTCTTTTGAATATGGAAACATTGATAGAAGAAGAAATATTTCCAGGTAGAGGGAGATGGAGAAATCAGTACCCATATTCAGTTTTCCACAGGACTGCTGACTCCCTTTCCAGACAGGAAGGTCTGTAACTTTCTACAGGTACCAAGGTGGCAGTGTTGGGCCATGGCTGGCTTTCCCAGACAATTAGCACGCTCAGCTGGCGTCTCAAATGCCGAATGCCTGGTACCAAGGCAGTCTGATTTTTCCCCATTATGTATCCAGTGGAGCACCCAGTCCCTGACACACCTCCCCATAGGATGGTGACCCTGGCCTTTCACATTTGCTCCAGTAGAGCCTATTCTTCAGCCTAAGCCATGTTCCAGGCTCTTTGCATAACAGGTGGTTATCCCTAAGAGACCCACCTGGCATGTGAAGTAATGACCACAGAGGAGCCCTTCTGGCATCACACAAGCTTTGGGAGTGGCCAGAGTAAAGACGGGAAGGTTTTTCCAGTTAACTAAACTTTGTATTCTTTATTAACTAATCATGTATTTTTCCCCTTTGCATGGAATTCTTAAGTGAGATATTAAAATTTCAATATGGGGGCTCTAATTTAAAAGATGTGTGAGTTCCTAGGGAAAATTCACTGTGTCTTGCTCATTTTAAGAAATCAACTCTGACACCTATCGTAGGTGTTTGTCCAGTGAATTTGTGTGATACATGAGTACAGTGAGATAAGTACCTTCATAGAATAATTACACTTGAAAACCTTGGTATTTCAGTTCCAGCCAAGATGGAGGTGTAGGTAGGAACACTTCACTTCCTTGCACAACCAAAAGGATAACAACCAATCTAAAAACAACACACAACCAGAACTGCCAGGAAATCAAACTGCATGTAACTCTGACAATGAAGGAGTTAAACATTCATCCAGACCGATAGGAAGGGCGGAGATGGGCAACTTGGTGGAGAGGACCCACGGCAAGGTGACAGACCACGTGGATGAGATGGGACTGGGGGACCGGGAAACTAGAGACTCCAAATCTCTAGCTGTAAAACACTGTGGGGGCTGTGAGGCCGGAACAAACTTCCGGTCTCACAGGAGAGTTGGTTGGAAAGTGGGACTAGGGCAGAGCCAGGGGCACTGTTCCCTCTCTGGCCCTTCCCCCGCAGACAGCGCCATAACTCAGTAAAGAGTGTTTTCCCTGCCCTGGAAAATACCTAAGGCTCCACCTCTTCACAACATAACAGGTACTCCAAGACAAAGAAATAGGGCCCAAATGAAAGAACAGATCAGAACTCCAGAAAAAAAAGCTAAGCAGTGAGGAGACAGACAGCCTATCTGATGCAGAGTTCAAAACACTAGTAACCAGGATGCTCACAGAATTGATTGAGCTCGGTCGCAAAATAAAGGCTATACAAAGTGAAATAAAGGAAAATATACAGGGAACCAACAATGAAGGAAAGGACACTGGGACTCAAATCAATGATTTAGAACAAAAGGAAGAAATAAACATCCAACTGGAACAGAATGAAGAAGCAAGAATTCCAAAAAATGAGGAGAGGCTTAGAACCTCTAGGATTACTTTACATGTTCCAACATCCGAGTCATAGGGGTGCCAGAAGGAGAAGGAGAAGAGCAAGAAACTGAAAACTTATTTGGACAGACAATGAAGGAGAACTTCCCAGTCTGGCGAAGGAAATAGACTTCCAGGAAATTCCGCAAGCCCAGAGAGTCCCAAAGAAACTGGACCCCAGGAGGAACACACCAAGGCACATCATCATTAAGTTACCCAGGATTAAAAATAAGTAGCAAGAGGAAAGGAGACAGTTACCTACAAAGGAGTGCCCATCAGACTGTCAGCTGATTTCTCAAAAGAAACCTTGCAGGCAAGAAGGGGCTGGAAAGAAGTATTTGAAGGCATGAAAGGCAAGGACCTACATCCAAGATGACTCTATCCAGCCAAGCTGTCATTTAGAATGGAAGGGCAGATAAAGTGCTCCCTAGATAAGGTCAAGTTCAAGGAGTTCATCATCACCGAGCCCTTATTATATGAAATGTTAAAGGGACTTATCCAAGAAAAAACTCAGAACAGTAGAACAACAACAAACTCACAACTATCAACAACTGAATCTAGAAAACAAACTAAGCAAACAACTAGAACAGGCACAGAATCACAGAAATGGAGATCACATGGAGGGTTATCAGTGGGAAGGGGCAGGAGGAAGAATGAAGGAAAAGGTACAGGGAATAAGAAGCATAAATGGTAGGTAGAAGATAGACAGGGGGAGGTTAGGAATAGTATAGGAAGTGAAGAAGCCAAAGAACTTATATGCACGGCCCATGGACATGAACTAAGGGAAGGATGCTGGAGGAAGGGGGGTACAAGGCAGAGCAGGGACAAAGGGCAGAAAAAATTGGGACAATTGTAATAGCATAATCAATAAAATACACTTTAAAAAAACTTTGGTATTCTGTTTTCTGGTATGGCATGCTGAAAAAGAATTGTATTTTTTACTTTTATACATTCCTGGTTTTAAATTACTTAGTAATGGAATAAGACAGATTAATCTTGCTGTGGCGCATAGGATGGATTAGACCGGGGAGAGGTTAAAGACATGAATACAAGTTGTGTTTGGACCTAGTGATGATGTTAATGAAGCAAGACTTTTGTGAAGCCCTCCCGCCCCAAGCCTGTAGTTGCCTTACATGTCCTGTACTGCTATAGACCAGCCACTCTACCAGAAGTACTTATTTGTCTGTCTCCCACCAGAACTTAGTCCTTGGGAGCAGAGACTCTCTCCGGTTCTTCATTATATATCCAGTTCCTAGCACCTGGCATCCAGGGAATAAATACTTATTGCACGAATTAGTTTGCAGTATAGGGAATATAGTCACTAATATTGGGATGTGCATGTGTGGGGCACGCATGAGCAGCCGGGGGGACTGCTCTGTAGAGTACATGATTTGCTAACACCTTTGCTGTACACCTGAAACTAATGCAGAATGATACTGAATGTGAGCTGCAATTGGAAAATAAGTGCTTAAAAAGACTCATCATGTATAACGAAGCACAGATAGATTTATAACAACACAAAGCAGAAGTCCCAGAAGAAATGATTGATATTCTTATAAAATATTCAATTTATACTATCTCATTATCAAACCACATCTTTCACTTATGAACTAATTTCATAATGCAAGATGGTATTTTTCTTAACTGCTATTGGTCAGAAAAGGGACACCTTGTTTTTATTTTTCTGAAATATATTTTCTTTTAGTTGTTAATTAAAAGGCACATTCAAGATTAGTTTCTATTGTTATCCGTTGTTTTTTATTTCTCTGTGGATGACCTGTTTACTCCATCTCAATTTGGTACAAATTTAAATTTTTTTAATGAAAAAGTTCCAGATACGTGAGAAAAAAGAACTGTGTATAGATATTTGAAGATAATGCCCTTGGTGTTTGAGTTTCCCAGAGTAAACTTCGTGATCAGATGTGTAGCAAATGGTAGAGCCGGAGTCTGAACCCCGGTTTCTGTCCCCCGAAAGCTCTGTACCATCCTGCCTTTTCAGAATTAAAATTTGCTCTTATGAGTATTTTTGTATGGTTATATTTTGTATATTTCAAATTCAGAACAACTAAAGTATTACAGTAAGTTTTAAGCATATAGTGAAAAATAATTGATTCTATTTATTTGGAGTTGCTGTCATTGATTTTAGGTTTCATTTCTAATTTAGGAAAATCTAAAACAAATAAAAGAACAAATAGAAGATTATAAAAAGCGAATAGAGAAGCTGGAGGAGTACTCAAAAACATGCATGTGGGTATTGTTTGAAAAGCAAGTTCCTTGAAGCTGTCTTCCATTTCCAGGGTCCGGTCTAGTTGTGGTGTGTTCAGTCAAACGAATGCTTTCATTTATCAGTGATTTTGCTCCTCCATTATTTTTATCTCATTGTATACAATTAAAAATTATACTTGAATTACACATGAATGAAATATTTACATTTTGAAAATATAAACATTTATCAGTGGTGAAGCTTAAAACTCCTTTTTGGTATTGATATTTTATAATAAAAGTTATGTCATGAAAGCTAGTACAACCTAAGTATTCTACCATTAAGAATTTTTTAAATTGGCATTTACTTATTATTAAGCTTATGATGATTGCTGCCGTTAGAGTGATCTATTCTTGCTTTTTCAGTATCCAGAAATACGTTATCTTTTGAATCAACAAAGAATGATCAGAATCTCTTTGCCCAAATTTGGTGCTAGGTTTATTTTATTGCAACATTTTTCACCAATTAAAATTGCTAGAGCACTATTCCATTCCCATGAAAGGCCAGACCTCAGTATATTACACCTTGTCATTCCTAAATCTTGGTTTTTCTTTTTGCTGTATAATTTATTCTTGTCCTTATTATGTAGGGATTGCTTAGAAGAGAAAAAACAGCAAGAGGAAAACCTAGTGGGTGAGATGGAACAAACAAAGTCGAGAATTTCCGAGATTAACGAAGAGATGAGCCTTGTCCAAAGTGAACTGCAGAGCGCTGGGGTTGATCACCACGAGGGGAAGCGCCAGCAAAAGAGAGCAGAGGTTGTGGAGCGCCTTAAAAGGCTTTACCCGGATTCTGTGGTAATTAGAATGGATAGTTAGTTTAAACAAAGAGGCTAAGCTTTCTTGGTTGGGATTTTAAATGTTATCATTACTTGGAGGCAAAATTATTTCAGAAATCCTTTAAGTTTTGTGTCTGATAATTTATATTTAAAATAATAGTAAATAATTGGGGTAAAATGTAACTTTTACTAGTATCTATAGATAAGCGGTATTGGGGAGAAACATTGATGTGAACATACTACCCACAAAGTCCAAGTTATGGCCGGTATCCCCAAAGGACTTGCATACCATGAACTAGTCTCCCCAAAAAAACACACAGCCTCAAACCTCATCTTTTTCATGCTTTCAGTTTCTTTAAATTCTATTTTCAGTAGACATCATTGGAATTCGTTTGTAACAATGAGCTTTTAGTCTCTAAATCTGACTGTGCATCCAGTTTTGCTAGTATATTCCGTAGTCCCAAAACAGCAGTATCTAACCTGTAGCTCAGGGTGTTAACTTCACAAAATTATTTCCTCTGGTACTGGGGTCTGGCATCCCACTCATGTGTCCCAAACACCGGTGTGCTCTTCGCAGTCCTTCTTTTATGATGGCCTGTTTTCAGCACGTGACGCTGTTAACCACTTGCACTGTTTTTGAAACACCTCGCCACTGGCTTCTGTGGTGCCACAGTCTCATGGTTTTCCTCCTGTCTCTCTGGTGACCATGTCTTCTCCTGTATAGCATCTTTTTTGACTTTCTGACTCTTAAATGTTGCTCTTGACTTCTAGATAGTGATGGAGGAGGTATAAGTTTTGGTCACAAAATCCTTCCCCCAGTATCAAACAAAATGACTAAAACTAGTTTAAAAAAAAATTTACCCTGGCCGGTGTGGCTCAGTGGATTGAGCGCAGGCCTGTGAACCAACAGGTCACTGGTTCGATTCCTAGTCAGGGCACAGGCCTGGGTTGCGGGTCAGGTCTCCAGCTGGTGGTGTGCGAGAGGCCACCAACTGATGTTTCTCTCTCTCTCTCTCCCCCGCCCTTCCCTTCTCTCTAAAAATAAATAAATAAAATCTTAAAAAATTAATTCAACAATCAAACAAGGAAAGGGGCTCATACATCTAATGTTATAAACTTCAGAAAAGGGTAATAGTCCAGGATTTAAAAAAAAAATTGAAGGCTAGCATTTTAAAGCATTTATTTATTTTTTATTGAAATTATTGGGGTTACGTTGGTAAATAAAATTATATAGGTTTCAAGTGTACGATTCTGCAACACGTCATCTGCACACTGCATTGTGCACTCACATCCAAAGTCTGGCCTTCCATCACCATTTGTCCCCTTTTGCTTTCTTCCCCCTCCCCCTCCCCCTCTCCCTCCCCCTTTCCTTCCCATGATCACTGTACTGTTGCCTGTGTCTGTGAGGTTTTCTTTGTTCTGTGTTTTGTTTTGTGAATCCTTTCACCCTATTTCACGCAGCCCTGAGCCTCCCTCCCTCTGACACCTGTCAGTCTGTTCTCTGTACCTAGGAGTCTGTTTCTATTTTGTTTGGTTATTTTGTTCATTAGATTCCACATACAAGTGAGAGCATATGGTATTTGTCTTTGTATCTGGCTTATTTCACTTAGTATAATTCCCTCTAGGGCCATCCATGTTGTCACAAAAGCTAAAATTTCCTTCTTTTTAATTGCTGAGTAGTAGTTCATTGTGTAAATGTACCACAGCTTTTTTATCCACTTGTCTACTGATGGGCTCTTGGGCTGCCCCTAGATCTCGGCCATTACAAATAGTGCTTCAGTGAACGTAGGGGTGCATATATTCTCTTGATTCAGTGTTTCGGGTGTCTTCAGATAAATTCCCAGAAGTGGAATTGCTGGGTCATAAGGAAATTCCATTTTTTACTTTTTGAGGAAACTCTATACTCTTTTCCACAATGGCTGTGCCAGTCTGTGTTCCCACCAACAGTGCTCAAAGGTTCCCTTTTCTCCACATCCTTACCAACACTTGTTATTTGTGGATTTATTGACGCTAGCCATTACAGCATTTATAAGCATATTTTTATCTATGCAAAGAACAAACTGATAAATTAATTCCTGAGAAATCCCACCTAGGATCCCTTAATCTAGCAAGAAGAAATTTCATATGTATTTGTTGCATTGCTTAAAAAACTAGTGAATCAGGTCATGTGAACCTCTGATCTTAGAAGTGAAGGCTCTAGGACTCCTCATTAAATTGAGAGGCCAATTCAAAGCCTTCCCCCCAAATGAGATTTGTCCCCTTCACCCATGATAGAGGAACCTTAGTACAGAGCATTGATTAAAACTCAGAAGAAAGAGCAAAACTCCGGAATTCAAGCAAAGCATATGCACAGCCTGGGCTCAGCTCTCACTTGCTCCTGCCCCGCGAGCCCTTAGGTAACAAATAGATAGAAAATACTTAGAAGATAAGCAGAAAATACTTAGTTCATCAGCTGTTGCTCAGAGGAAATAACCATCTCAGTTCTAGGTTAGGCAATCAAAATGTGTCCATCACAGCGAATAAAAGGTCTGAACAGAGATGCCCACATTAAATAGACGCACGGTGAAAGGAAAAGATATGGCGGCTATAGGTACATGTAATAATAAAGAAAAGAATGAATTTTTTAAAAAAATTTATTTATTTTTAGAGAGAGGGGAAGGGAAGGAGAAAGAGCAGGAGAGAAACATCAATGTGTGGTTGCCTCTCACACGCCCCCTACTGGGGACCTGGTCTACAACCCAGGCTTGTGCCCTGACTGGGAATTGAACCAGCGACCTTTGGTTCATAGGCCCGCACTCAACCAGCCAGGGTGAGAAAGAATGATTTTTAAAAGTCTGCATTCAAGGCTATGTTTATTAATTTGAGAGAGAGAGAGAAACATCGATCAGTTGCATCCCATAGTGGGGGTGGAACCCACCACCTTTTGGTGTACTGGGCAACACTCCCACCAACTGATGCACCCAGCCCAGGCAAGAGAGAGAATGATTTTAAAAGCATTTAAAAATCAAAGAGCCTAGTCTGGAAGGTTACAGAACAAAATCCCTCATGAAAGCAAAATGTAGAGCCAAGAAAACAAATCAAAGCAAACATTACTGAATTAATAAATTGCAAGTAGCAAGGAATGGGTTACACAGCTGAAAATCCAAGTTCTGTCCTAGAAGTAAGACGGGAGTTCCAGCAGCCATCCCTTATCCACGGGGTCCACTCCCAGATGCCAGCGGGTGGCTGAGGCTGCAGACAGTGCTGAACCCTCCCTGTATGTAGGGGGGGGGGAGGGGTGGTGTGTGTGTGTGTGTGTGTGTGTGTGTGTGTGTGTGTGCGCGCGCGCGCACGCGCGCGACATTCTTTCAGTTCGTGATTTCATTCTCAAACTTAGTGCCTTTTCCCTCTTTACTTAGTAAAGTACTTAAGCGCTGTGCCTGGAACTTTGGTGGCGTGAGGTGCGACAGCAAAACTGGCATGGATTTTTTTCTCCTCTACAGTTTCTCCTGAAGAAGATTTGTTCTCACTGTGGATCTTAGCAATTTCAGCATGTGATTTTTTCCTTTCCTTATTAAGTCTAGACTTTCTACCTTTCTCTTAAAGGAAGCACTTCCAGCTTTTCTCACGCATACCTGAATTGCCAGCGTCACTGCTCTTGTGCTGGGGGCCATTATTAAGCAAAGTAAGGGTGGCCTGGAGACAAGCACAGCGACCCTGCCACCATCCGTCGGAAAATCGCAGTGGCTGTCAGGTGGCTAACGGGGAGCGCATGCAGTGCAGGTCCACTGGACAAAGGGATGATTCACGTCCCAGAAGGGATGGTGTGAAAGTTCATCACAGCACTCAGTGTACAATTTAAAACTTATGACTTGTCTACTGCATCATTTATTTCTGGAATTTTCCATTTAATATTTTTACACCATGGTTGACCAACAGTAACTGGAACCACGGAAAGCCACACCACAGATAATGGGGCCACTGTAGTTGCAGGAGAAGAAGTTGAATGGAGAAGAAAAAGACAAAGGAAAGGATAATAAATATTAACAAAAATGATCTATCACTTAAAGAAATGGTATTCCTGAAGTATAACAAAGCAAATGAAAGAAGTCTAAAATATAAAACTTAATCTTCAGATAGTCTAGGGAGCATTGGTACAGGGTCATTGACATTCTGACATTTTTAAGTGAACTTTTTGAATTTCAGTCTAATAAATTCTTGACCATTCGTCAGATCTCAAATAACAGGTCTTCGTGGGAAGCCTTCTCTGGCATCTCCGTTCAGCCTAGTCCCTGTCACACTCCCAGAGCTCGCTGTGCTCTGTCACAGTGTCGAGGATAATTCTGTTTCGCACGTGTGTAGTCAGCCGATTATCCATCTCTTTCTTCCCTGTTAGGCTGACAGCTGTGAGATAAGGAAATACCTGTTTTGTTTAGTAATGCCTACCCAGTGCCTCGCTCAGTGTCTGCACGTGGCAGTGAAATGGGGGTCCTCATAGCTTCTCATTTAGTAAATAAGGGAATGGGTGAATTTAATTACTGTAGCTTTGCAAAAATATTTTAATACCTTGGTTAGGCTAATCCCCGCTTGTTACTCTTCGTAAATGAAATGTGACATGCCTGAATGGACATTTCATAGTAAAAACTTAAGTCCAAATGAATGAGACTGTTAAATTCTGATGTTCATAATTTCATAAAAGTAGTTTTTAGTTTGTGCTGTTTTGTTACATTAGAAAACAATGAATTGTATGTTCTTCACAAATGCATTTGCTGTTGTCTCCTTTTTTGAACCCTGCCAAGTTTGGAAGACTACTTGACCTGTGTCATCCCATTCATAAGAAGTACCAGCTCGCTGTTACGAAGCTGTTTGGCCAGTACGTGATCGCCATTGTTGTAACCTCTGAAAAGGTGGCAAGAGGTTGTATTCGGTTTCTGAAGGAGGAAAGAGCTGAACCTGAGACATTCCTTGCTCTAGATTACCTTGATGTAAGAAATTTATGTTTAGTAGTTAGTGAGAAAATCTTGTCTTTTAAAGTATGTCCTTATTGCCTAAAACTATGGTAGTGATTGGAAAATATCACAGCTTGGATGCCGGTCTGTCTGTCAACCATCTGTCAGTCATTCAGGTGGCTGGTGGTAATGTATTGGCAGGCCGAGAATAGTATCAAGTGGGTGCTGTCCTTTTGTCTTCATGTCATTTCTTCCATATCTACCTTTGCCATAATTCTACCATAATATTCTGAGGGCATTATTCTAGCCTACTAGCCAGCCATATTCCTGTTCAGTAGCAAAGTGTCGAGATGGTAAGACATACAGTCTGTTGGTGAAATGCCAGCACAGAGTCTCAATTGTAAACACGTGCATCAGTCTTGGTGGAGCAGCTAATGCTGAGCCCTGGAGTATGTATCGAGAGGCCTTGGGGTGTCCAGATGCTAAATTCCCGAGGCAGGAACTCGATCAGTGTGGAGATTGATGTCCTTCAGTGATTTTTTTCTTGGCTGCTAAAGAAAGTGTTCTGCTGGTCCCGCCTTCCAGACCCTGAACTGAAGGCAGTGTGCATAGTAGTCAAGAGCACATGCCCTAGACTTGACCGACCTGAGTATGAATCTCAGCCCTGCTTTTAATTAGTTCTCACTAATTTGTTCTTAATTTTTCTTGAGCTTCAGCTTCTGTGTCTGTGGAGGAAGTAGTCCTTACCTTGTAAGATTATCGCTGGGCATCGCTACATGGACAGCACCTAGCGCAGTGCCTGGCACAGGGGCGAGCTCAGCAAATGCTAGCTGGGTAACCGTGGTCCAGACTTGCCTTTTGTACTTCCACGCTTTTGCTTATACCTTCTGCCCACTAAAACTACTTGACCTAATTCATCTGACTGTTAAAATTCTATTTTACTTATTTCATGCTTAAGATTTTTTTCAAGGCACCCTCATTTTCTAAAAATCTGACACAGGAAGTTATAAAGGAACTATTCCTGTCCCTTCTCAGTGCCCAATTCCTTAGTTGTAACTACTTTAGATTGCTTTTATACATACAAATATATAAACATATATTTCCAGGTATATTGTGTATATGCACATTTTGGTTGTATATGAGGGGGTACCCCCCAAAAAAGGAATTATCTTTTGGTGGGTAGGCCCCTGTAGTACAGGCTTCCCCACTGGATGAGTGTTCTAGGAACCCACCTGTTGTCAGTGTACCAACTGGCGTTGTGAGAGGCTGCGTTAGGCTTCAGTGAATCTTTTCTGAAGGCTTTTTCAATGCATTTGCCCATTTCGTGATGGGTGATTTACAAGCACACCTGCCCACACCACACTGAGTGTCCAGCAGCTTTTGATCAGAATTGGCATGACCCCTATGGCCTACCCTCCCTGTTCACCCAATCTTGCCATGGGCGACTTTTTTTTGTTTGTTTCCCTGGATGAAAAAAGTCCTCAGAGGGAAATGTTTTGCCCATGTGGAGGAGGTGGAACAAAAAGTGGTGGAAACACTCAAAGGCATCGAAATCGATGAGTTCAAAACCTGTTTGGAGCAGTGGGAAACGTCTCCATAGATGTGCTGTGTCAGACTTTGGAGAGGACTTTGAGGGCGAATGAACTTTAAACATGTAAGAATAAATACACAATTTTTAATAAATAAATTCCAGTTTTTTGGGTCCCCCCTCGCATAGGGTTTTCGCTTTGTCTTGTTTTACAAGAGGGAGATCATACTTTCTGTTGCTCAGTGGTACCTTGCTGGCACGTTTTTGATCTACTAGTAGATGCACGTCAGAGGAGATGTGGAGGCTTCCTGACCATGTGCCCACAGTGACTAAGCCCCGCGGTGCCCGGCCACTCCGACATGTGTAAACAGGCCTCATCTCCAACTGGGTGTCGTGACTTTGAGAGCATGGAGCACTTCTGCCTTGCTTTGTCCCAGACAGTTAGTGACAGAGTTGAATCTGGAAACTCTGTCTTCTGGCTTTTGATGAAATGTATTTTTAAAAAATTGTACACAAGCCAGTGGTGGCGTATAGTTTATCAGGTTCTTGTCAAACCTTTATTGTACGTAAGTGTATATTATTAATCAGTCTCTTGCTGTCATATTTATGAATGGTTTTTAGAAAGAATATAATATTTGGCTTTTTATTTTAGTGTATCTAATATATTAAGTCTTTTTCAAACCTTTTAGATCAAGCCAATTAATGAGAGGCTGCGGGAGATAAAAGGCTGTAAAATGGTGATTGACGTCATAAAGACTCAGCTCCCTCAGCTGAAGAAAGTGATCCAGTTTGTGTGTGGCAATGGCCTTGTCTGTGAGACTGTGGAAGAAGCAAGGCATGTTGCATTCGACGGACCAGAAAGGCGGAAGGTGAGGTGCTGAGACGCCGGGACTACTTTTGGATGATATGAAGCAATATTTATAGGACTAACATACATTTAGACATCCATACAGGCTGTTACATGACCCTTTTTAATAAGGAAAACTAACACAGAACCTAAGATGGCTATGGCTTCGGTACTTCTTATAATGTTCAGTTGGGTTTTTAAAAATTAACTTTTGTAGCATTTTCCAGTATCATTCATTATATTTTGAAAATTAGATTTATTGTAATAATACCTTCAAAGTGGTTAACTTATTTTTTATTTACATGCAATAAATGTTCTTCTGAATCTTAATATGCCCTGCATTTAAATATATAGTATATATGTTTTCTGAATAGCAGGAAAGATTTTAGGTGCTTATTTTATATTCTGGGTTAATTCTTCCATGGCTTCATAGAGATACTGTCTCTCCTTTTACACATTCAAGGTTTTAACACATTTGAAGTTCAGAAATGGCATAATTGAAAATGAGGTTACTAAATATTAATCTCAAGAAAATTATTTTGGTTTTTAAAAATAAGTATGTTTTTGTCTCAGTTGAATGAGTTTATATGTAGTTAAGCAGTGTTTAATTTCTCGGATTACCTGACTTAGCTTTTTATTAAGATTTTATTTACTTATTTTTAGACAGAGGGGAAGGGAGAGAGAAAGAGAGGGAGAGAAACATCAGTGTGTGGTTGCCTCTCACTTATGCCCCCTACTGGGGACCTGGCCCACAACCCAGGCCTGTGCCCTGACTGGGAATCGAACCGGTGACCCTTTGGTTCTCAGGCTGGCGTTCAGTCCACTGAGCCACACCAGCCAGAGATTAGTTTCGTTTTTTTTTTAAAACTATACCTGTGATCACCTAGTGCCTAGGGCATAAACCATGATGTAAGGCCAGTGGTGCTACTGTTTCTAAACCTCTCATTTTACTTTTTTCTCTAAAACTGGAGAAATCATGGTGCCTGTTTCATAGAGTTGTAAAGGCTAAATTAAGTAATAACATTCAGAATGCTATTCTGGTGCCTCGCAAATAACTCTCAAAAAGTGGTAGTCAGTTTTTTATTTATTAATGAATTAAAATATTTGATCTGGAATGTACAGAATTGCAAGTTAACACAAAATAGGCTATTAGTATGAAAGACAGTAGTTTTAGTTTTAAACGTATTGACTGTCTAACATGATTAACTTCGCACGTATTTTAGTACTTCTGTCAGAAATGACCTTCGTGACAGTGACCACAGTCTTAGTAATCACTGTCACTGACTTCTACAGATCAACTTTAAGCAGGTGTGATAAGTGAGTTACTAACATCTCATTTTGCTAATTAATAACTATTTTAAAATTTATTTATGTGTGTCTGTAAAATTGACTTTTGAAGATTTGTGAGATCATTTTAAAGAAGGCAGGCACATAAAGATAAAATGGTGTTTAATCCCTGCTTCATTCAACAAATATTAATGGTTTGTATCTGTTCATGGTAAGAAGTCTCACCCCCGGAGGCTATATCTTGTTCTTATCATTATTTCAAAAATGTAATCAGCTTTGTCAGTTGTGTCTGAAGCACATTACAGGAACTTTATCTTCTTCCTATTATTGTTGTGCACTTAAGGAATTTTCTCTGTGCTTTAGGGTGCATAAAACTGGTGAATAGATGTCACATTTTCACAGATATCTGTCTTCAGTTTGTGCTTTTGCTTTTTCATGGACTTCATATCTTTTCCTAGTCGTGATACCACGTTTTAGAATTTTCTGTATTCAAATACTGCAATTACATCACAAAATGATATTTTGGTCGGTTTTGACCAGAGGAGCCAACTCATTACAAGCTAACACCTGGGAGGGAAGGGCGCCCTCGAGGCCTTGCAGAAAATGAAAAGCCTGTCTCCCTTGAGGAGTCATCCAGTGCTAAGAATCTTAGAACCGTATTGTAAGAGTCTGGGTTAACTCTGGAGCCACCATACAGACCCTGGAATGCTTACTTCTGAAATCATAAGAAAGAAATAAACTAAGTTTTCTGTTAAATGTAACTGATAATTTCCAGTAAGACACAATGCAAGCCTTCACCTCCTCAGGAAGCCCTCTGTGGCTCTCTGGGCTGTGCTAGGTGTTCCTGGTCTTACACTTCCCTGAATACACTTCTGTCCACTCGTCACTTCACATCATAATGATATGTTGATATGTCTCTTTTTCCTACCAGTGTAACTCCCTGAGGCTCAGTGCTCACTCTGTCACTCCAGCCCCCCGTGTAGAAGGTCTCAGTCGTGGTGGCCATGCAGGGAATGCTGGTCCCAGTGAAGGAATGAACGGTTCAGTGAGACCTCTGCGTGCTGGCTTTTTAAAACATGAGCCCCCATTGCATGGTTGTGCTTCTCCATAGGTGGTTTCCTTCTGCTTCAACTAGAAACGTTTGCAAACCATTGAGAATTGCTTTTGTTTATTCCATGAAGTATATGTTTACTTCGGATTATAACTTCAAGCTGCTTTTTAAAATAGATCTCATCTTTATTATTTAAGATAACATACTTATTACACATTCTTTTTATTTTATATCTTTGACTCCATTTAAATTTTTGTCCTTGGTCCCAGGTCATATCCACCTTGGAGAATGTGACATTTTGGGTGTCCTAAAGTTGCTAAGGCTGTTTCTATAATATGTCATAGACATATGATGTCAGATTCTTCAAAACATGGGGTTATATAGTGCAGATTATTTTATGTTAAGTACAAATGTTCTTGTTTTTTCTTCTCGGTATGGGGTGTGTGCGGAACTAATAGACAATTTATTCTGAGCCTTTTCAATTTCTCGTTTGTTGCTGGAACCGCCTTGGGCCTCAGCAGAGCAGGGTTTGCATTGGTGGTTTATTGGCTGGTGTCTTCCCTCCCATGTGCTGAGAGCTATTAAGTTATGTGGTGCTTCTCACCTGCAGACTCTCAGCTGTAAAAACTGCCTTAGTATGTTCTAGTTATCTTCCTCATGTACATTTCTCCAAGGTAAAATATTTTTAATTTTACAGACAGTAGCTCTTGATGGAACATTATTTTTAAAATCTGGGGTGATTTCTGGAGGTTCAAGTGACTTAAAATACAAGGCTCGATGCTGGGATGAGAAGGAGCTAAAGAATTTAAGAGACAGAAGAACCCAACTAATGCAAGAATTAAAGGTAAATCCATGTTATAAAAGTTGTAGAATAATTGTGGGTTTTTAAACTAAATTTTTGGTAATGTACCATGCCTATAGTTTTTTTAAAGTTTAAATAATGCAAAGTGGAAAAAAGTAAAAAATAAAAATACCTTACCCATGCTACGTCTCAGCAATATTTACTAAACACGGCCTGACGCACAACCTGGAAGTTTTCTCTAGACATGCAGCTGTGCGTGCTGTCCTCCCTATTTGTTTTATGAGGACTCTTGACATAGTGTCTGCAGCTTTCCCATTGCTGCCTAGTGCGGACATGTCTTCATGTTGCCATGCAGAACGGGCATGTCTTCATGTCGCCATGTAGAAGACCACTTTGTTTGCGGTGAGTCCTGCCTGGTGTTTCCCTGTGTGGATTCTCTTTATTTAACTAATCTTCAGTAATTTTGTCATTTCAGTTTTCACTATTACAAATGATGCAACGTTAAACATTATTTAGAGAGGGGAAATAACATTGTAGTTAAACATATAAATCTGGTAGCAATGTCGCCTGAGTTTGAACGCTGGTTCTGCCTCCTACTAACAGTATAACCTTGGGCAAGAGGTTAAAGATAGAGAATTAGAAGCAGCAAGAGAAAAGCAGATAGTTACCTACAAGGGAATTCCCAGAAGACTTTGAGCTGATTTCTCAAAAGAAACTTTGCAGGTTAGAAGGGGTTGGTCAGAAATATTCAAATTCATGAAGAGCAGGGTCCTACAGCCAAGATTGCTCTACCCAGCAAAGATATCATTTAGAATCGAAGGGCAGAGAAAGAGCTTCCTAGACAAGAAAAGCTAAAGGAGTTCATCATCACCAAACCATTATTGTCTGAAATGTTAAAGGGACTTATTTAACAAAAAGATCAAAACTATGAATAATAAATTGGCAATAAAAACATATCTATCAACAATGTAATCTAAAAAACAAACTAAGCAAACAAGAAGAACAGAATCATGGATACGAACAGCGTTTTGATGGTTTCCAGATGGGAGCGGGGTGGGGGAGGAATGGGTGAAGAGCTGAGGGGATTGAGAAGTACAAACAGGTAGTCACAGAACAGCCCTGGGGACGTAAAGTACAGCACAGGAAGTGGAGTAGCCAAAGAACTTACACATGACTCACGGACGTGAACAATGATGTGGGGATTGCCTGAGGGAGTCAGGGGCGCTGGGTGGGGGGAGGGAGTAGGGGGGAATTGGTATAACTGTAATAGCATAACCGATACAATACAATTTTGAGCCCTGGCTGGTGTGGCTCAGTGGACTGAGTACCAGCCTGAGAACCACAGGGTCATTGGTTGGATTCCCAGTCAGGGCACAAGCCTGGGATGCAGGCCAGGTCCCCAGTGGGGGGCATGTGAGAGGAAACCACACATTGATGTTTATCTCTGTCTCTCTGACCTTCCCTTCCCCTCTGTCTAAAATAAATATATAAAAAATCTTTAAAAATACAACTTTCATAACAAAGACATTATGGAGACACATTTGGGCAAAGGCTAGAACTAGGCAGTTCAGAAGAAGAGATCCATGAGGCTAGTAAACATGAAAAACTCAACATAGAATATAGTACTCAGGGAAGTACTAATTAAATGAAAATTACTTCAGACCTAACAATAAGACTTGGAAAAAATGTCTGTGCTCATGGAGATGTAAAGACACATGAATTCATGCCTTACTTACAGAAATGTGAGTTGTTACAGCATTGGGGAAAACAGTCAGCCCCAGCTACTAAAGAGACAAAAACCTTTGAGCCCTCCATCTTACCCCGGGGCATCTATTGCATGGAAATACACACACCAGCACTTAAGGGCGTGCGTACAAGGGTGACGCTGCAGCATTGTTTGTGGGGGCAGAGACCTGGGAGCAAAGTCAGTGCCCATCATTCAGGGAACACTTGAATGATTTTGGGGTGGTCTCACTTGGATCGGATGCAGCTCTTCAAGAGTGAATTTAGGGCTTTATCAGTTGACTTTTGTAACTGAAGGAGAGCAAAAAGGCAGAAAAGTGTGATTCAGTGGGATTCTAAATTTGCGAACAAGACTGAAAAAATACATATAGGTGGGTATGTTCACGTGTGTGTTTGTGTAAAGACCTGGAATAAAAGTGCAGGAGGACATAAACGAGGGAGTTAGCTCGGTTAGAGTGGGGGAAGGGGGAAGGGAAGGGGTGGGAAGGCGAGCAGAGAGGCAAGGGCGCCCTGAAAGCCAGGCACCTGCATCGCACGGGCCCATTATGTGCCTGGTCGGAACGTGCATTCGCTCCATCCCTCCATTTTCACGCCTGTTTCCTGTTAGGAAGTGCGTTGGTGTTTTGAGATGCCGGATGGCAGGCACCTTGGTTACTCCAGATGGCTTATGTGCTTAATGGCCCAGAAGAAGGGGAGACGCAGTGTGGGTTTGGCGCTGTGTAAAAAGCCAGTGAATGACGGCTTATGAAAGCACTTTGAAAAGTGAAGGTGCTTTCCTGTTGTAAGATGTTCTCATCATATTTCTCTTTTTCTTTAGGACTTAATGAAGACGCTTCGCAAGGAAGCAGACTTGAAACAAATACAGACTCTCGTACAAGGAACTCAGACACGGCTCAAATACTCACAAAGTGAGCTGGAGACGATGAAGAAGAAGTGCCTTGCTGCTGCTTCCCAGGTAACGTCTCACCTAAAATCTTAGGAATTGGAGCCAGGACACAGAGTTTCGGGAGTCCCATGTCTGTAGCACCACGTAACTTTGGCACTTGACTCCATGACGGAGATTGTACTGCAGTCCTTTAGTTACTTCATCTTTACGGTTGTTAACCTTAGTGTACAGTCGCACCTGAATTCACCTTAACTCACAGAACCCCTTTTTGTGCTGAGTGATACCTGTCATGCTTTGGCTTCACAGCGTAGAGCTGACATAGCCATGTTAAAAAAGAATTTTTTCTCTTTTGTAATTAGGAACAATCTCAGCTGCAAACTGAACTACTGAATATTGACTCCCAGTGTTCCATATTGAATGAAGGAATCAAAGAACGGCGACAAAGAATTGAAGAATTCCAAGAAAAGATAGATAAGGTCATGATGATGTATTTATTATTCATTGGCACGTAGAATATAGTTCTAGACCAGCCACCAGATTTAGGGCTTCTTGAATATGGGCTAAGTTTGGGTGGTTTGCCAAATTAATTTTCTTGTGTCTTTTGAGAACCACCGTTGCCCATCTCAGGAGACAGTGAACAGTGAACGGCTGCTCTCCGCTCTCAAACCCTTCCTTGCGCCTTGTAAAACTTACAGCCTCTTTCTTTCTCCCACTGCCCCTGATACCAGAAAAAAAAGAACTTTGTCATTTGGGTCATTTTTTAGGATTAATTATTCACTCAGTAATTATTTCTAGAACGTTTATTGTATTTGCCAGGCACAGTGCTTGGCCTTGGGGAAACAAAGAGTTGGTCTTCTAGCCTCTGTTTATGCAAAGTGACAGGAACTTTCTGGTTGAATTCATTCCACTGCTGCTTATTTTTAATCCTTAGAAGGTGGTTTGTCACACCATCACTCAGTAACTATTTTTACTTCTGCCTTCTATCACATGGTTTGAAACCATACTTATGTAGCTCCTTAATTATCTCTTTTCCAGGTTAAATATCCTTAGTTCCTTAATCATTTACATTTATCACGGATTTAAGACCACTTCTGTCAGCTGCCTCTGGGCGTCCTGTTGTTTGTCTGTGCCCGGAACACAGCTTTCGGCCCAAGTGCTGTCTGACCTGGGCAGAGCACCGCGGGGCACTGCACACGGGGCTGTGACTTCTGTGATTTGGATTATCTACTTATGTAAATGATATTTTATCATTGAATCGGTCATATATTTAATTTAAATTCCAGTAAAACCTGAAAGTTTTTAACATACCCTGCTATTAAAATAGATCTATTTATCCTATAATTGAACATAAATTCAGCGCTTTAAAAATATTGAGGTTAATGTTTCTTGTTGGATTTGGATCATTCTAGTTTTTCAAAATCTTTTTGAGTCTTAATTCTCTGCTATAGTCCCTTTGGCTTTATACCGCCTAAGAAACTATAGTGTTACTCATATAAAGAATATTTTATTATTTAAAGTTTTTAAAATTTAATCATTATTGTATTTCTTTTTCCATTACCATTGAGCCCTCGCATACCCCCTTTCCCCTACCAGTCACCAAGGTGTGGTCTGGCCCATGTCCATGAGTCCTTTTTCCTTTTGCTCAATCCCTCCACCCCCTAATGTCTCTGTCCCAGCTGCCATCCTGCTCTCCATCTATTAGTCTGTTCTAAAGAATATTTTATTTACTATAAAGGACACATGGACAGAACCAAGGGGGAGAGTGGAAGCAAGGGAGGGAGATGGAATTGGCTGGGGGGGGGGGGGGGGGG